>SJXQ01004259.1:17776-195398 GCA_006408695.1 Aepyceros melampus | reverse complement strand
TGGGATGCACCGTTAAAGATAAGGAGGTGGGGGTTGGGGCAAGGAAAAAGAATACTTCTTACCAACTGCACCTGTGGCCACAGAGTCAGTGTGCAGTATAGCGGTGGGTGCTATAAGCAGGAAATCAGATAGTGTAAGGTTTGGAAAACAATCACTTAAACCAGAGGGCTAAATGGTCAGACCTGAGCCATCTGTCCAAGCCCTGCTCAGAAAGTTGACTCACAAGGCTGTCCTTGCTTCCTCCAATTAGAGGTGGCCCATCTCACTTCTGAAATTCCCTGGTACCTTTTGCTGGCTTACATGTCTTTCTACCTTTCTTATGGCATTAAACACTTTCCACCCAGCATCGTGATTATCTACCTGCTATCCTAGACTATATTACTTAGGAGAAGAGACAGTGATGAGTTTGTTTTCCACCACAGAGCCTATAACCATTCTTTGCATAGAAGTAGTGTTCAATGCACCTTTGTTGGAGTAATTAATAAATGGTGGCTGTCATTAATATCAAACTGCAACAAACGTGGGTCCCAGGAAGCTGAAAAAACTGTTCTTTCTTAGGGATAATCAGGAAAATAAGAAATATTCATCAGCTCTAGATTAATTAGTATGAGATTGGTCTGGAACTAGCAGCATTTCCCCCCATATTTCCTTAACCTTGTCCCCACCAGGTCCTGGCAACCAGTTTTCTACTTTCTATGTGATTGACTTTTAAATTCTTTTATTGTGACTTTTTAAAAGATTCCACATATAAGTGATATCCTGCAGTATTTGTCTTTGCCTGTCTGGCTTATTTCACTTAGCCTAATGCCCTGGAAGTCTACCCATGCTGTCACGAATGGCAGAATTCCTACTTTCTCGTGGTCAAATCATATTCCAGTGAATGTGCATACTGTGATACTGTGACTTCTTTATCCGTTCATCTACTGATAGGCTCTTGGGTTGCTTCCATGTCTTGGCTGTTGTGAACACTGCTGCAATGAACATGGGAGTGCAGACATCGTTTTGAAATTCTGGTGTCCTTTCCTTTGGAGCTCAGAAGCAGTAACGCTGGATTACGTGGTAGTTCTGTTTTTAATGTTTTGAGGGTTCTGCATACTATTTTCCATTGTAGCTGCACCAATTTACGTTCCCATCAACAGCGCATGAGGATTCCCTTCCTTCACATCCTCACCAATGCTTGTTATCTTGTCTTTTGATGAAAGGCATTCTAACCAGTGTGGGGTGATAGCTCCTTGGGGTTTTGATTTGCATTTCCCAGATGATTTGTGATGCTGACCATCTTTTCATGTACCCGTTGGCCATCTGTATGTCTTCTTGGGAAAAATGTCTATTCAGGTCCTCTGCCCATTTTTAAAATCAGACTGTTGAATTTTTTTTGCTATTGAGTCGTGTGAGTTCTTTACATGTTTTGGATATTAAACCTTAGAAGACATAATTTGCAATTATTTTCTCTCATTCTATAGTTTGTCTTTTCATTTTGTTGATGGTGTCCTTTGCTTTGCAGAAGCTCCTCTAAGATGTAGACCCGCTTTTGTCTACTTTTGCTTTTGTTGCCTTTGCTTCTCGCGTCACCAACAGTCTTATCTTGTAATTGCTAAAGGTCTTTCAGACAACAGCAACTTAATTGAGGACTATGAGAAATATGAGATTTTCTTACCTACCAAAGCCCCACAGGGGCATGAACATCTAACTGAAAACCCTCGGTGCATAGATGGTGAGCTGAGCCGCAGATATTTCTTTAATCTCTTTGTCTCCACCTTTTCCCTGTGCTGCTTCCTGATCAGTGACCCTCCCGACTGAGAGATCGGGGCAATCAGAGTTCAGCCTTGCCCTGCCACTATATGAAATACGCTGAGTTCAAATTTCAGAGAGCAAAGACCTATAACTGAAGATCAAAATTTCATAAGTGAAACTGCCATGCCATGGCTTTTGTCTCTGATAGTCACACCAACCAAGTTCTAACTTCTTGGTAGAGAAGCTCAAATGATCATCTGATGGTATATACTGATGTTCTCAGCCTTGGGTGTTAAAAGGCTTAAAAAAAAATTTGCTCCACTGAATGCTTATGTTTCCAAACCTCCTCTGAGAAAGCATTGTAAAAGATTAGGTTACAGGATTAAAGTAGAAGAAATGGGACTTCCCTGGTGATCCAACGGCTAAGACTCCGTGCTCCCAGTATAGGGGGCCTAGGTTTGATCCCTGGCCAGGGAACAGATCTCATATGCTGCAACTAAGAGATCCCGGATGCTGCAATGAAGATCAAAGATCCCATGCGCCTCAACTAAGACCTGCTGCAGCCAAATAAACAGATAAATATTAAATAAATAAGTAAAATAGAAGAAAAAGACTGTGTATCTTTTATAACTTTAATCTTTGGCCCTTGCCTCCACTGATTTCTGCTAAAATCCATTTAAAAATAGTATCATATTTATGTATTTAATTATTGCAAGCTTCATTTACCAATCCTTCATGTTTTTCCAAAGAGCATCCTGACTTCTGGGTGTTGAGCTTTAAAAACTGCTCATGAATCTCTACTGGCATCCTTAAGATGCTCCTATTAGGGTCTATTAAATAGCTTTATTTTCTATTCTGTTTAGTTTATGTTGAGAAACAGTAGATTGTGTTTAAGGAATTAAAAAGCTCTCCCTTTTCTAAAAACAGCCACTAATATTGCAAGATCAGAGTAAAACCTCTGTTAATAAACACTTTGTTGACACCTTCACTCTGCTATCCATAATAAAGTTATCCCTCTGTATAGGCATCCTTCATACTAAAACCCCAGTTTATCATAACTAAGTTAGTATCTCCATTCCGCCTGAACAACTGGGGTTTTACCATGATTTAATTAGCCTCTTGAGAAACCTGTATGCAGGTCAGGAAGCAACAGTTAGAACTGGACATGGAACAACAGACTGGTTCCAAATAGGAAAAGGAGTACGTCAAGGCTGTATATTGTCACCCTGCTTATTTAACTTCTATGCAGAGTACATCATGAGAAACACTGGGCTGGAAGAAGCACAAGCTGGAATCAAGATTGCTGGGAGAAATATCAATCACCTCAGATATGCAGATGACACCACCCTTATGGCAGAAAGTGAAGAGGAACTAAAAAGCCTCTTGATGAAAGTAAAAGTGGAGAGTGAAAAAGTTGGCTTAAAGCTCAACATTCAGAAAACGAAGATCATGGCATCTGGTTCCATCATTTCATGGGAAATAGATGGGGAAACAATGGAAACAGTGTCAGACTTTATATTTTTGGGCTCCAAAATCACTGCAGATGGTGACTGCAGCCATGAAATTAAAAGACGCTTACTCCTTGAAAGAAAAGTTATGACCAACCTAGATGGCATATTGAAAAGCAGAGACATTACTTTGCCAACAAAGGTCTGTCTAGTCAAAGCTATGGTTTTTCCTGTGGTCATGTATGGATGTGAGAGTTGGACTGTGAAGAAGGCTGAGCGCCGAAGAATTGATGCTTTTGAACTGTGGTGTTGGAGAAGACTCTTGAGAGTCCCTTGGGCTGCAAGGAGATCCAACCAGTCCATTCTGAGGGAGATCAACCCTGAGATTTCTTTGGAAGGAATGATGCTAAAGCTGAAGCTCTAGTTCTTTGGCCACCTCATGCGAAGAGTTGACTCATTGGAAAAGACCCTGATGCTGGGAGGGATTGGGGGCAGGAGGAGAAGGGGACGACCGAGGATGAGATGGCTGGATGGCATCACGGACTCGATGGACGTGAGTCTGAGTGAACTCCGGGAGTTGGTGATGGACAGGGAGGCCTGGCGTGCTGCGATTCATGGGGTCGCAAAGAGTCAGACATGACTGAGTGACTGAACTGAACTGAACTGAACATAAACACCCTGCACCATTAAAAAGGATCTTGAAAGACATGCTTGTAATGGAGAAAAACAATTGTTCCAATTGCTAAATTGATCTTTGCTACAGCAAAATAAAAGCATGAAGTCTTATGTAAGATTAGAAACGATCCTTTTTACAGCTCAGGAAATGGACTCATACATTCCTTTTCCAGAACACTTCAAGATTAAGAGGACTGTATGAGTCGAACACGTAGCCAGTTTAAATATTTGTTTTGATCCTGACAAAAACATTGGTTTTAATATTTATAATATGATTACAATGCTTATGCATGTTGCTCATATAGTACAATTTTTTCTGGTGACATATTATAACTAGGCTTTAATTTCAGCAATGGTAAGAATTCCAAAAACACATTAAGGCTATCATTTGTGATGAAAGACAAAACCAGGTGTCTGTTCAAGTACCTTGTGCATATACCTCATCTCAACCTCAACCCATTTTTAACAGCCAAGAGAGGACCCACTGCATTTCACAGAATAGTAGCAATCAGTGGCCAGCTGTGTAAAGCAATTAAAGCTGAAATGTCTCATCTTTGTGCAATTTTGTAAATGGTCTTTCCGAAAATTTCAAGATAATCCAAGCCAAGGAAAACCAAAACATAAACCTGCTATAAAACGCCACTGTCTTCCTTTCCAGCTACATATCACAAGGTAGCAGTTACCTGAATTACAATTTTCCATTTTCCTAGATGTCACCACAGAAGCACACTTTTATGACTAAAAGGATAAAACCTCCAAAGTGTCATGTTCCACTAATCATTAACTGACAAACAGAGTAACGACAGGTGTCTTGTTCGCAATGCAGTAAGGTTTTCCGGGACTCATTTGCACTATCCCAATGACAAGCCGAAGAAATTTGGAACAACAGGCTAAAAAAGGCTGAGAGTTGAACACCTGATTGAATTCTATAAGACGGTACAAATAAATGCTAGCAGCTGAAAGACTGGATGCCGAGAGACGTTTTCATCATCAAATAGTCACATTATTTCGTGTTAATGTGAAGGGAAATAATTGTCAGTGGATAATGTCCTAAACTGCCCCCAGAGAGAGTCAAAAGAATGCCCAGGGCTACATTAGAAGAATATTGGGGAATAACTGACATATTATTTCTCATGCCCTTGCTGCCATACATTACAATGACTGCACGCTGCAGATAGAATGGGATTGGTGTTGTGTTTACTCTCAACACGATGCACTATTGAAGCAACAAAAATTCATGGAAAGAAACAATAAGTAGGCTCATTACTAAAATACCTCCCACAAAACTCAAGAAGTGAGCAGACTCCCTCCATAAACCAGCGACAGCAAAAGACTGTTCTCGGTGAACGTGGGAAATGCCACTTGATATTCACAACAGGATGCTAGTTAATAGAATTCAGGGTGTGCACCAGATTTTGCAGACATCTGAGTAAGTTTTATCTTCATGATTACAGTTCTGCATGGGTCTCATCTGACAATGCGGGTGGCCCATCCCTTAGCCATTCCAGAAAAGTTTAAAAGTCACCCTTCATTCCATTATTTGAGGATTAACTTCTGCACCACAAACATGAGTAGATACGCAACTTCTGTCTCCTAGAAAATGTCAAGATGCCGGGTCTTCACACAAGACTCTTTCCAGACTGATAGCACAGGACAAACACACCCAGTGGAGACCCCTGCACCAGAACGCACAAACGCTTTTAACCCTGCAAGCTAGCCTTGAGATGGCATCCAAAATATTAACACGGTAATTTGAATATTTGGATCACAGAAAACAGTATTCTGGCCATATTAGTTATGATCCTATAAGCAAAGATTTTCTTTATGTTTAAAAAAAAGCAACCACATGAGCTTATGTCCTGGAACCGATGGCTACGGTTCAGACCTCCCCCGGCTCCCTAATGTTGTTCATCACCACATTCTGTAAGCTCTTCATTCGCTTCTTCTTGAGATTCTCTACATTTCCCTTTCTAACACTTCCCAGGCAAAACCCCATGGTCTATTCATTCATTCACCAAAGGACAGCAAGCAGCTTCAAGGATGCAGGCACGATGCTAGGTGCTCTGTGTGATGCCCAGAAAATCTTTCTTAGAACATTCCTGCCTCCTTTCTGTCTTTCTTTTTCCTAATAGATAGTGGTAATCATTTCTGATGGCTAGCTGTCTATAATTGGCACCCTGTTAATCATGTCTTCTGTCAAATAGTGACATATCCAAAATACATTACAGACATCGATCAATTTATATACTGATTTCTTTCCCAGGCGAGATAGTAACTAGTTATTCAAATGACGATGTGAATTACAAATGCATTTATACTATCATCAAAACCATGATGCAAGTTCTTCAGGGGGAGCTCAAAATTTTCACAAATCTACAAATCCTTGAAGACCATACCACTAATGGATACCATGGGAAAAAAATATTCAGTATGTCTTTAGATTGTCAATACCCATGAATATAACACAGGAAGTAGCACGTTTATGATGGCTGTGGAGAAAATAGCTCCAATGGACCCCTGTGTGTATGTAACATAACTTCCATGGGACAAGAATGACTTCTCTAAGTCACGTACGGACACCACCTTCACTACCTCTGGGTTATGTCATTATACCCAGCTTTTGGCATTTACATGGTGAAGCAGAGGGTCTTAAAATCTAACCTGAGGAAGAGAAAATGAAGAATACCTCTGCTTCATTCTGTTACAGCTCTTCTGTCAGGGGGGTGTATCAGAACTCACGTACAGAAATAAACAAAGCTCACTGCTCACCTTGGTAGACTTCCAGCTAATTCTGTGGTTGTCTCTCTGGAAGAAAAAGAAGATAAGCATGATTAGCCTATTTTGACAAATTATAAATATGTGTTTAATAAAGCCATAATCTAATGTGCCAAGGCGTTCCAGTATCATATGGGTGCAGAGGATACTGTATTTGCAGTTGTTTAGAAACTTAAAATCAATGCATCACATTTCTGATTAATTCCCCTAAGTGTTTCAGTGGTTACTTTCCAAGGAAATTCTACACGCATGCAAAATATCTGCCTCTGCTTTCTGGTGGTTGAGCTTAACTGATTTTAAAACATTCAACTTCAAAATGTACAACATGTGGAAGGAAAATAAGAGGGAAAAGAATCCCAAACCGAGTTTTGGATGTTTTCCATTTGAACAAAGCACCTGTTTCTCTCTCCGAGAATCATTTAGGAACAAATTTCTTTGAGGGTGTGTCTTTGTACTGGTCCCTGTCACCTTAGGTTTATGAACTAACATGTCCAGCACAGAATCCAGTTCTTTTAGCAGCAAATTACTGGGTAGCTCAGTGGTAAACAATCTGCCTACAGTGCAGGAGACCCAGCTTCAATCCCTGGGTTGGGAAGATCCCTTGGAGAAGGAAACAGCAACCCACTCCAGTATTCTTGCCTGGAGAATCCCACAGACAGAGGAGCCCAACAGGCTACAGTCCATGGGATCAAAAGAGTCAGACACGGCTTAGCCACTAAACCACCTCCACCACTGTTTTTCATTTCTTTGTTATAATGTCCTACCAGGTCAAAGGATTAATCACAGATGCTATGACAATTAAAATGGCACAAATGATGAGTCACTGATGGAAGTTCTGTAGCACATGAGTAAGACAACCAGAGACACAGTTCAGAGATAACCTGTTCCAATTACGCATCTCATCTTTTAACTGCAGATGTGTTCTTGGAAGAAATGGGTGCAAGGAGAAGGAGGAGATGGAGACTTACTGCTGAGCTACTCTAAAAGCAGAAGTGGGCTTGAGACAGAGGGATGCAAAATATAATTCTTAGAACAGTGGTGCTTAATCTTCTTCATGTCATATAATTCCTTTAAGACTCTCATAAGAAGAGATAGTATATACAAATGCAATGGAATACTACTCAGCCATAAAAAGAATGGAATTGTGTCATTTGCAGCAACATGGGTGCAACCAGAGATTATCATACTAAGTGGGTAAATTGGACAGAGAAAGGCAAATACTAAATGATGTTGCTTATAAATGGAGTCTAAAATATGACACACGTGAACTTATCTCCAAAACAGAAACAAACTCAAAGACACAGAAAAAAGCTTATGATTACCAAAGGGGAAGGGGTGAGCGGTGATACATTAGGAGTTTGGGATTAGCAGGCACATATTACTCTGCATAAAATAGATAAACAACAAGGTCCTGCTGTATAGCACAGGGAACTATACTCAGTATCTTGTAATACACTATAGTAGAAAAGAGAATCTCATTTAAGAAATAAACACCTGGGGTGGGAGGTGGGAGGGAGGTTCAAGGTCAGGGGACAAGTGTATCCCTATGGCTGACTCATGTTGATGTATGGCAGAAACCAACACAGCATTGTAAAGCACTTATCCTCCAATTAAATATAAATTTAGAACAGATACAAACACCTTATGCAGGAAAAAATAATGATATACACATGACATGCCCATATACACAGAACGTGGTGTAAAATTATAATGCTTCATGGACCTCAGAAAGCCAATATGTCAACCCTGGGTTATGAATTTCACCTTGAAACTTGCATTGTCTTTATATACTCAGTTCAATCCAAATAGAGGGCTTCCTCCTAGTTTCTAGAACTCCTTCCCACCTATTGTCTGTGACAGCACCCAGGCACTTTAGGACAGGCTGGTTTCCACAGTGCCATGCTGCTTTAAAAATATAAGTGAATATAATTTCAGCTCCTATAGAAATGCTCTTTCCAAAATAACCACACACTATTAAAGCTTTGGCCTTCATGGCTATAGAAATTGGCTTTTGAGAGAATGCTCCACTCCTTCAACAAAACCGCAGTTGAAAGCCTTGTCTACTGCATTGTTGAAGGCCTCAGTTCAGTTCAGTCGCTCAGTCGTGTCTGACTCTTTGTGACCCCAGGAATCGCAGCACGCCAGGCCTCCCTGTCCATCACCAACTCCCGGAGTTCACTCAGACTCCCGTCCATCGAGTCCGTGATGCCATCCAGCCATCTCATCCTCTGTCGTCCCCTTCCCCTCCTGCCCCCAATCCCTCCCAGCATCAGAGTCTTTTCCAGTGAGTCAACTCTTCGCATGAGGTGGCCAAAGTATTGGAGTTTCAGCTTCAACATCAGTCCTTCCAGAGAAATCCCGGGGCTGATCTCCTTTAGAATGGACTGGCTGGATCTCCTTGCAGTCCAAGGGACTCTCAAGAGTCTTCTCCAACACCACAGTTCAAAAGCATCAATTCTTTGGCGCTCAGCCTTCTTCACAGTCCAACTCTCACATCCATACATGACCACTGGAAAAACCACAGCCTTGACTAGACGAACCTTTGTCAGCAAAGTAATGTCTCTGCTTTTGAATATGCTATCTAGGTTGGTCATAACTTTCCTTCCAAGGAGTAAGCATCTTTTAATTTCATGGCTGCAATCACCATCTGCAGTGATTTTGGAGCCCCCCAAAATAAAGTCTGACACTGTTTCCACTGTTTCCCCATCTATTTCCCATGAAGTGATGGGACCAGATGCCATGATCTTAGTTTTCTGAATGTTGAGCTTTAAGCCAACTTTTTCACTCTCCTCTTTCACTTTCATCAATAGGCTTTTTAGCCTCATATGTATTCATCTCATTTAAGAATTTCATGCCTGCCTAAGAAATTTTTCTTTCAAAACAGAATCTGGAATTGTGACACCAACCCCCTCCTCCCCCAGCTAAGAAGCACCCCTTCCTCAGTCTTCCTTTATAACATGGTATCACAATAGAAGTATCTTTTAAATTCTATTTTTTAATTTATCATTTCATTACTTGAGACCAAAATATATGAACACCCAGTCAAAGCTTATTGAATTTGTAAGGAAGGAATTAATGAACTTTTCTGACCTACTGGTTGACCGTAAGGGTTAATTTTATATTCAGAACTTGATCAGAGTAACACCAGCACCCCAAGGTAAAGGTACAATTCCCTTTCCATTTTTTGTTCCAGGACGATACATGTTTTAATATAATAAGTCCCCCTGTGTGTGCTCAGTCACTCAGTTGTGTCCAACTCTTTGCGACCCCAAGGACTGTCATGTAGCCTGCCAGGCTCCTCTGCCCATGGGATTTCTCAGCAAAAATACTGGAGCAGGTTGTCATTTCCTTCTCCAGGAAGTCCTCGTGGTATCTAATATAACTACATTAGATCTATATTACCATAAATCCATTTAAACCACAGTAGCGGTACTTCTCGATCTGGGCTCTAGCACGACATTTTGGGCCAAACGATCCTTCCTTGTGAGGGACTGGCCTGTGCTTTGCAGATGTTCAGCAACATCCCTGGCCCATAGCCACTGGATGGCCATCGTAACCCCTCCCAGACTGGGACCATCGAAACGTCTCCAAATGTCCCCTGGGGGCAAAACTGCCCTCAGTGGGGAACCACTGCAACAGAGCAGCAGAATCCAAATATCTGCAGCTGACCTCTGTTTCAAAACCTTCCTGGATTAACCAACAATCTCCATTCTCTTGGAAGAACATGGTGCCTGAGCCCTCTCAGGAGGGCCTGTTTCACTTTGCACCATCACGTAAGTTTGCACGCTTACCAAGAGAACACTGTGTTTGTTCCCCACCTGTTTATGTTAGTGGGACGCATTTTAATCTCTATCTAAACATGATGTAAGGGCTTCCTAGGTGGCGCAGTGGTAAAGAATCTGTCTGCCAGTGCGGGAGGCCAAGAGACCTGGGTTCGATCCCTAGGTCAGGAAGATCCCCTGGAGTGGGAAATGGCACTCCCGCCATAGTATTCTTGCCCAGAAAATTCCATGGACAGTGGAGCCTGGCGGGATATAGTCCTTGGGGTTGCAAAGAATCGGACATGACAGAGTGGGCACACACAAACATGTCAAAGTAGTGAAAAGTTCCCATTTCTAGGGAAACTGAGTTGGGTTCTTTGGAAAGATTAAAAATGACAAGCAGCTTATCAATGAAAAAATGCTGCCTTCCCTATCACTTAACAAAGGATGCTGCGGCCATCAAGCCACCACATTACAGCTGCTCTGACCGAACTTAGGAACAGACAGGATGCCTGCCGTCCAGCAGTCAGCTGCTGCAGTCACCTCCGTCAGTGTGCCTGGGGAGACTCACGATGAGGACAGACGGACACTGAGATAGCCGAGGTGCGCTTCAAAGGAATGATTTCAGTGAGCCCAGACTCCTGCATCTTTCCAAACATAGAGAAGAACTGAATTCCTTAACTTGAGATATCTGGTTTTCTTTAATAGGAACCTTTCAATGTTTTGACTACCTGGTCTTTGTTGCAAAAACTCTGATTTATCCTGGCTTCTCTTTGGAGCAGTTTCTCAGAACTATCTGAGAGGCTGCATCCTGGGCTTAAGTCTTCAGTTTCATCTGTCAAATGAAACATAATTCTCAACTTTTAGGTTGTACACTTTTTTTTTTCAGTCAACACGCTTAAGAAAAATTGATGGTAAGTTAGGTCTAGGGGCAAGACAACTATAAATACTGCAGAGAAAAAAAGACATGGTTGTCACAAGTTTCTCCAAGTTCTTATTCCTCTTAAATAAACTAGAATTCCTAGATGGTAAATTATAGGTGTGATTTACACACAAAAGACAATGCAGAATTCCATTCAGTACATCCACAGACTCAAGGTGTTTGCCTTGCCTTTACAGCAAAAGACAAATGCTAGAAAGAAGTTATGCTTTCCACACACTCAGTACTAGCAGGGGAAAGTTATCTTTTATATAGCCATGTACTCACATTAGAATTACAGACGTTACTTCATAAGGAATGTAATTTTGGGTGAACATAAATGAATGGGTGAACACAGTTTAATTTATAAGGTGTTACTAACAAAACCTGATGATTCCTCTGGCGCATGTAGCTCCATGATTTAATAAAAAAAAATAGAAAGAACCACTGTATCTGATGGCAGAATGTGGCAAGGACTCACCAACCAATGGCCATTTTTTGAGATCATCAGAACACCAGAGCTTTTAAAATAATAACTTGTTCACTTTTATTCTTTCTTTATTTCTAACAAATCATCTGAATTATTCACATTTCATGAATTTATATCTTTTGTAAAGAAACCCTTGAGGAAAATAAAAGTAGCATAATATGCTAAGAATCTTTTATATAATTTTCCTTCATAACCCAATTGAGAGAATCTAAAGAAGATGCCATATGGAAAAATTTTCGGGCAGTAAAGCTCCTCTTATGACACTATAATGGTAGACATACGTTAACACACATTTGTCCAAGTCCATAGAATGTACAAGACTGAAGCCTAATGCAAACTGTGGACTCTGGTTTCGAGGTAGGTCCATTAGTTGTAACAAATGCCCTACTGCGGTGGGGGATGTTGATAGTGGAGCGGGCTATGCATGAGTAGGGGTGGGGGCATAAGAAAAATCTCTGTATCTTTCCCTCAATTTTGCTTTAAACCTAAAACTGCTCTAAAAAATTAAGCCTTTTGAAAATAAGATGCCATAAGGATGATGCTTTTTCAATAAACTTATACAGATCACAATGTCCATTAATAACACTCCTTTCTAAGCATAAATCATCTTCATCACTAATGTTTATTCAACCAGCATATTCACTAGCACTGAGGCTATGTTCAACACAAACTGTGCTGGGTGCTTTCGGTGGCACCAAGAGGAAATAAATCTTGATCCTTCTTTCCAAGTGTTTACACTCCAGTAAAGGACATTATGTAAAGTATTAAGTGGTGAATAGTTTTGAGTTTTCCACAGTGAAAGCTCCTCTAAGTCAAAGAACGCTTCTTGTTCAAGGTTTTGGATACTCAGTGCCTGGCACCTACCAGACACTCAATAAATATGCATGCAAGAGAACCATCAAACATTGTTTGCTGGCAGGTAATTCCAGTCTCTTAATTTTCTAAAATGTTCATTTTAGTTATAGCAATATTTGGAGTTTAACTGCAGTAATTTTCTTTCCTTAGTTGTCATGATCAAGATAATCTGATTTCAAGAAGAGAGTGGAATGCTAAAAACTGAACGAAAACAATGATGAAAAAGATGACAAAGTGAAGTCATATGTTCCGAGAAACAGAGTTGTCCTAGGGGCTAAGAAATAGACCAAAATGATGGAGGGCGTTCATTTCTGATAGGTTGATATCCTTGGGTGATTCCTTCTGCCTCATGGGGTTGCTAAGCCCCAGAATGGAATAATAATGCTGCCCTTTGATCTAGAGTTGCTGGATCAATCATCAATGTGAACAAACAGGAAAGCTTTCTGCAAATTTGAAGTTGGGCTATAAATTCCATTTTACCAAAGAGGGGAAAAAATAAACTAGAAGAGACAAGTATTTTCAAAAGCAGACAAGTGTCTGATGTGTATTATACAGTTTTTGTAGATTACTTAGCAATTCTTAAAAACACTTTTAATTTTAAACGTGTAGAACATTTGCCAGGGCACACAGAGTGATGCCAGCTCTTCTTAGCTGTTTGAAATAGCGGTCTTCCTCATCCTCTCCTATCCCATTCCATTCTTGAACTATGCAAACAGTTCTTTTTTTAGGATGTGTTGAAGCAAGAGCTATCTATTTCTGTGCGGCTTGCCAGTTTCCAAAATTAGTTGACAACTATAAAACAGAGGACATGAGAACCCCCCTGTTAATTGTGTGTCAGCATGATAAATATTTTTAAGACTTGGACTGTTTCTCTCCATTGGCACCTCTGATTCTTCCAAAAGTACAAAGACTAAAAAAAAATGTTAAAATACCTTTTATTTTTATTGCCTGGCCCTGTAAAGATTTAATGTTCTGGTCAGAAGAAGTAAGGGTGAAAGTATTACATAAACTAGATTTTATTCTTTTCCTTGTCTGGTTTTTTTTTTTTTTTTTTGGTCACCCAGTGCTTGGGGCAAACTGTGGGCCTTTAAAGCTGGATCTATTTCCAAATAATACATAGATAAAAAAGATTAGCTTCAAGGCATCATTACAAATTCATATATCAATTTAGAACAGTTCAGTTTTTTTCCTACATGGTGAACCTCAAGTCTGGGAAATCTAAAACACCTTAGAGATTAAAGTGTCTTCTCTGATAAAGTCAAAGACACTTCTCTTTCCACTCATCCCACTTCTTTCTTTCTGATAATTTCTCTGAATTTATAATCTCTTTATTTTGGCCCTTCATTTCTTCTCTATCACTTTATCCTTCCTCAATTTTCACTCCCATAATTAAAATGTGTGTGTGCTTGTGTGTGCGTGTGTGTATAAATGCAAGCAATTACTCTTACATGGTGAAACCTACACACGTACACATGCCACACACTCACACAGCATAACTCACATTAACTGGGCTCTTATTTAATACCAGCCACTATTCTAGGCCATTTACATGCATTCACTCACTTAACTCATCTAAAAGCCTTATGACGTTGTTACTATGATTCCAACTACAATAGAGATGAGGAAAGTGAGACAGAAAAATGTTAAATAGCCTAAGGCCAAACAGCTAGTGATGGACAGAGGCATTCTAGCCCCAAAGCCCATGCTTGTAGTCACTATGCTCCCTTGCTTGCTCTCAGCATCTACCAGATCTGATGGATACATATTTTACATCCACTCATTTATTCTGGGTTCTGTGCTAGAACAGAGAACAACCCACAAAACATGGCCTGGTTGTTGGAAACTGTACAATCTAGAAGCGGGAGACAGACAAAAAACAAACAAGCAAACGGATATTTATGAACACCTTACGTAGGCTTCACCGGTGGCTCAGGGGATAAACAATCTGCCTGCAATGCAGGAAACACAGGAGTAGTGGGTTCATCCCTGAACCGGGAAGATCTCCTAGAGTAGGAAACGGCAACCCACTCCAGTATTCTTGCCCGGAAAATCCCATGGACAGAGGAAGCTTGCAGGCTACAGTCCATGAGGTCACAAAGACTCGGATATGACAGCACAAGGCACTACGTAGCATATGATGAAGAATGAGGCAAGGTAGGAGACAGTATCAATACATAATAGTAGGACTCACAGCGGGGCTATTATTTCCATAGGAGGGCTATTTCTGTAGAAAGGGGACTGAACATACGAAGGCATGAAACGCAACGACTTCTACTCCCACCTTCATTTCTTATGTCTACTTCTTTTCTTTGCACTATTGCATTTCATCTCTCTCTCTCTCTTTTTTTTTTCCCCAGCAATTATTCATTGGAACCCAGTGAATGGAGCAGGCAATATGAGGCAACTGAAAGAAATGATAGTCTGGACCTGTACTTTCTAAATACTGATAAACTAAAAGGGGAGACAAGATCCTCAGAGAAACTCACCCAGTCACTTAGAAAACTGCAGGTTTCGACAAGAGACACTTCATATCGCTAAGAGGCTGGCCAGCCTCTCAAGTCCACTCTGGCGTGGAAGTGAATGAGATGTCAGCCGGCAGCATCCACAGAAGTGGTCCCGCCTACAGACCTGCTTCACAAGAGGTATCACTTCACACTCCTGCCTCATCTGTGCTCGCAGGGGTTAAACCCACCATGTCTGGGTTTATAGTCCACCAGGTGGAGTCTCTCTTTACATCCCTTAGGTATTTAACTCAGGCTGAGGGCAGCCACCAAGGCAAGGTGGGACTTCTGCCCACCAAATCCTCAGGAAACAGAGTCATACAGGGGGTTACTGGGAACTAGCATGTGGGAGCGGGCAGACATGCGATGTGGGTTTCCAGAAGACTGGCTGTATGAAGGTTAATTTAAGCTAATCACTGATGTATCCAGCCTCCTTCTAAATTGGCACTGTTGTTTAGTTCATCAGTTATGTCCAACTCTTTGTGACTCCATGGACTGTAGCCCCCAGGCTCCTCTGTCCATGGGATTTCCCAGGCAAGAATACTGAAGCAGGTTGCCATTTCCTTCTCCAGGGGATCTTCCAGACCGAGGGATTGAACCCAAGTCTCCTGCATTAGCAGGCAGGTTCTCTACTGTTGAGCCACCATGAAAGCTCTTTCCTTCTGAATAGGCCATTCTGACTCAGAGTCCTTGCTAAGATTTGCTTGGGCTCCAGATTTCTTCAGATTATTTTAGTACTCTTCCTATAAAACAGCCACAAATGTGTGCCTCTGGCTCTGCTCTTGTGCTCACGGCCTTAAGAACAAAATCACCCCAGGTTTCTCTTAATCAAATCTGCCTCAGGTACCGTGGCACCCGGACTGTCATCTGTGAGTTGGGCCACTATTCAAACAACACTGCTGCTGTCCCTTCAGTCAGTGGGAAATGGTATTAAGGGCTTTTGTTTTCTTTTCTTTCAAAAAATGTCATCTTGACACTTAGCTCAGGAATGCACTTGAGAGAGAGATGGCTGTCCTGGACTTTGTTGGTGGAATCAGAAGAAGGAGAATGACATCTCTGCACTCATGGGTTTACCTCTTAATCATTTATGCTCTTTCTGCTCTGTAAATCCAGCATGGTTACATGATATGATCCAGTAAGTACCCGAATCAACCATCCTTCAAACACTCGGCTCCTGCCATGGGGAAGGGTGTTAGCTCACTACACCCTCTAGGTAGTTACTAGGTTACTATAAGACCTCTGCGCTTACTTTTTAAAAATCATTGAGCTGGAAGCTGTACTGCAGTTCATAAGTGAGCTTCATAAGGGAAAATATGCCCCCCCATGTTATTAATTGAAAATAATTTTTTCTTTGATAAGTCAGTTTAAAATGAGGCCCATTGTGCAAAAATAAAAGCCTAATTTTTCTCTCCTAGCTCCCAGAGACATAATATCACCAATAAGTCCTCTTAATGAGAGAAAATCATCCCCACTCCTGATAATTTCTGGATCAAAGAGGGATTTGCAAACACCAGCCTGCATTGTAAGTTTGACTAATGGCCTAATCCATCAACTGACGTGTATGGGTATTGAGTTCATTAGCATTTGTCATTAGCATTTACTTATTAATTTGCTCAACAAATATTTCTACAGCTCCTACTGTGTGCTAGTTTCTATGTGCTGAGGATGGAGCGGGAAATGAATACACGTGAACCCCTCCCTCACAAGGCTGACCACCCAGTAAGGGAGTCATCCACCGAGACCAAGGCCCACACACAGGGATGCCCACATGTCAGGAGCAGGGTGAGATTTTATCCATGCCAGCACATGCTGAGCCCCTCCTGTGGAGGTTTTTGGAAAACAAATCCAGAGCAACTTCATCAGTGTAACTGCGCCAAAGTCCTGCCTGATGAAAAGACTTTAGCAAGAGGAAGGATATTTTATCTTACAGATGCCGCCTTTCCCAAAAATATAAAATACAAAAGCCAGGGACTTCTCTGGCAGTCCAGTGGTTAAGACTCCACACTTCCAATGCAGAGCTGCGCGTTCAATCCCTGGTTGGGGAACTAAGACCCCACATGCTATGGCCAAAAGTAATAAAATAAAACACAAAAGCCACTAGCCAGTCTGAGGTGGATGTGAGAGCTTGCAGGACATTGTGGGCATTCCTGGAATGGGCTCTGGCCTGGGGGAGGGCAGCAGGGGACCAAAGACACAGGGAGGATGGTGGCGGGGGAGACAAAGAAGAAGGAGGAGGCTTCTAACAGCCACAGTAAAACTCCACGGGGGATGGAGCTACTTAACGAGAAAGATGGAGAGATGGTTACACCAGCTCTTGAACCCCTGGCTGGAGACTGGCTAGGAGTCCAGCTCCTTCCTCCCCTCTTTACAGACTGGCCCTACAGGCCCTGCCAGGCACAGGGGGCTGTCAGGCTTCAAGGAGCATAAGCTGGAGCTCAGGCCTCTTGTCCTTGTTTGTTTCCACCCAGCATCCCGAGTGAGGAAGAGATACGCTTCTGTTCAGGGTGCAGAGTGGCCAAAAGGACAGGCCCTCAGGTGGCTTCTCTCCTGCAGACCTGTGACCACTGGTTGTCAGGAACGGGGCTCAGGCCAAGGCATTAAATGTTTTTTTTTTTATTAATAAAATTTAAAATTTTAATTAGAATAAGTAATTTTTTAATGAAAAAAAGACTCCAGAAATTCTGTCAAAGCTTATCCAGCTATGGTGAAAGCTTACAGTAGCCATCCACGGGCACTGAAAAGTAATAAGGGTTGTTCCGATGTGTTTCAGGGGACTCTTGTTTCTTTGTTGGTTTTCTGTTTTTTTGCTTTTCAGAACAGTGGACATAATAATTGCATAATAAAATGCCCCTTTCTCTGAAAGCTAAAGAACCTACTTCTTTTCTCCCCTAGTGTCCAAGGGTGGGTTCATTTCAATTTTCAATCTGCCCTGGTATAGTCCTGGAGGAGGACGTGGATTCGCCGTCATTATGCCTCATTTTGCAGACCGGTGAAGGGAGGCTCGAAGAAGGTCAGGGCTTCCCAGGTGGCTCAGCAGTAAAGAATCCACCTGCCAATGTGAAAGACGTGGGTTCAGTCCCTGGGTCTGGAAGGTCCCCTGGAGGAGGCAATGACAACCCACTCCAGCATTCTTGCCTGGGAAATGCCATGGACAGAAGAGCTTGGGCTACAGTCCATGGAGCTGTGAAGCGTCAGACACGACTGAGTACGCGTGCATTGCATTGCTAAGAGGTTCAAGAGTTTGTGACCAGTCAACTCAGGGACTCCTTCCCGGCCCTTCTAACTATAAAGGCAGGCAGGGAGGTCTGGTCAGACACAGAATTCCATCTGAGTTCTGAACACAAGGGAGGAGTGAGAGGAAAGCTCTTCCCTTCATGGATGCATTCCCGCTTCTTTAATTTACCCGTCTGAAATGACTCTGAGAGCAGAGGGGTAGTTAGGGTGTTCTAGGTGTGCCAGACGTGTTCCCTCACATCTTCCAGGCCACTTCTTGGATCCTGCTGGGTAAATTACATTTGGTATTCATCACTACCTCTGGCAATTCAAATCTGTGTATTCAATCAGTGGGTCCGTCCAGTTCTCTCCTTCAACAATTGCCATAATGTCTTTTCTGTGGCAATGGAGGTTTTGAACCAACCCCAGATGAAATCTCCAACCTTCAACACATTCACAGATGACAATCATATCTCTACAATTGCTAAAAAATAAAATAAAATAAAACCAACAGAAACGAAATCAGCAGTAAAAGAGCTAAATTACAGATAACAGAATATTCAGAATCTGTACCTCATCTCTTGAATGTGGGTGCACTGTCTGTATGCCAGAATTTCTTTAAGCCACTGGTGATACTCAGTGTATTGCAATCGAGTGCAATTACAGTTAGCTATAATTAAGAACAATTACAGCTTTTATTTCTCTACTTGTTCTTTAAAAGCACATTTGTAATAAAACTTTTTTTTAAAGGTGAAGAATATAATTATATATCCTTATAACGTCTCAAATAATTAGTCTGACTAAAGTTTCTTCTGGAACAATTTTCATTTTAACTGTCAGATCTGCCATTTATAGTCAATGAAACATACTTAAAAAAAAATTCCATCATTAACCTTTTTCACCCCATCTAGCTGTATATGAATTATTGGTACAAATAGAAGGTTTCAGTATTTAAATCTCCAGGGCCTGCTGCAACCTAGAAAACAATTTTCCCTTTTAGTTGTGTATGTATGTGTGTCATTTAATTGAAAAAAAAAAGAGAAAATGTTAGATTTGTAAAGTATGTTTTCCTGTTCAAGATTTTTGGGAAAAAAACTGCTTGTGTTCGAAAGACTCATTCTCTTGTTCTATATGATAGACCACTGTCGTTTGTCAATTCATGGCATACTTATGCAGAGCCTAGACGACACAGTGCTTAAGCTATGCAACGCCAAAACTAAGGCATCCCTAAATTGTGCCAAATCTGTCTCTTGGCTTAGTACGTCACGGAGCACAAGGTCAGTATCAGCCTAATAGAAACAGTGCCTAATTACTATCAGCAAAACGTTACCGTCTCGTAAATCTAGACTCCAGCTCATACACACTTCAGCGCTGGCTCTCTGCTAGACTGTAAAGTCGCACAGGGTACTGTTCATCTCTATCATCAGCACCCAGAAGGGACAGTGTTCCCTGGAAAGTGCTCAATAAATTGAATATGTTGAATCAATGAAGATTCAGTTCCTTCCCGTTTATGTAGGGAATGATCGAAAATTAATCATCTGAATGACTTTGATGATAGAAGACAATTAGGTAACACCACTTTGGGAATTAGGGAATATTTTCACCACTTATCTGGTTGAATTAGCTGTCCTGGGAAATAAACTGTTAGACCAGGTCTGTACACCTGGGAATGACGTGAAGGGAGTTAGAATAGATCAGCTTTTAAGGTCCTCTACAACCTTGAGATTATCTAATAGCTCACCAAACTTAGACCAAGCATATGGGCAATTAACATAAGCCTAAAACGGGCACGTGCAGTTGTGTGAGAGTAAACAGATAGCAATCACATCCACAGGACAGACTGTTAGTATCAAAGATGCTAATACACTGAGCCATGGCTCTTGTTAAAAATTCGCTCAAGAGACTTCCCTGGTGGTCCAGTGGTTAAGAATCTGCTTTGCAATTTAGGGGATGTGGGTTTGATCTCTGGGTGGGGAAGGAAGATCCCACATGCTGGGGAGCAACTCAGTCCATCTGCTGCAACTACTGAGCCCGTGCACCGCAACCAGGGAGATGCAACGAAAGATCCCACGGGACACGAGGACCCGATACAGCCAAACACACACACACATATTTTAAAAATCCCCTCCACATTAAAAGCACTGAAATAGATTTACACTGCAGAGTTTATCATTCACTCTATGCTGCTGCTGCTGCTGCTAAGTCGCTTCAGTCGTGTCCGACTCTGTGCGACCCCATAGGCGGCAGCCCACCAGGCTCCCCCGTCCCTGGGATTCTCTAGGCAAGAACACTGGAGTGGGTTGCCATTTCCTTCTCCAAGGCATGAAAGTGAAAAGTGAAAGTGAAGTTGCTCAGTCATGTCCGACCCTCAGCGACCCCATGGACTGCAGCCTTCCAGGCTCTCCGTCCATGGGATTTTCCAGGCAAGAGTACTGGAGTGGAAAATCCCATGGACGGAGGAGCCTGGAAGGCTGCAGTCCGTGGGGTCACTGAGGGTCGGACACGACTGAGCAACATGGCAAATGGGAACAATGGAAACAGTGACAGACTTTACTTTCTTGGGCTCTAAAATCACTGCAGATGGTGACCTGCAGCCATGAAATTAAAAGACACTTGCTCCTTGGAAGAAAAGCTATGACCAATCTAGATAGCATACTAAAAGGCAGAGACATTACTTTATCAACAAAGGTACGTCTAGTCAAAGCTATGGTTTTTCCAATAGTTATGGATGGATATGAGATCTGGACTATAAAGAAAGCTGAGAGCCGAAGAATTGATGCTTTTGAACTGTGGTGTTGAAGAAGATTCTTGAGAGTCCCTTGGACTGCAAGGAGATCCAACCAGTCCATCCTAAGGGGAATCAGTCCTGAATATTCATTGGAAGGACTGATGCTAAAGCTGAAACTCCAACACTTTGGCTAGCTGATGAGAAGAACTGACTTGTTGGAAAAGACCCTGATGCTGGGAAAGACTGAAAGCAGGAGAAGGGGATGACAGAGGATGAGACTGTTGGATGGCATCACCAACTTGATGGACATAAGTTTGAGCAAGCTCCAGGAGTTGGTGATGGACTGGGAAGCCTGGCGTGCTGCAGTCCATGGGTTGCAAACATGACTGAGTGACTGAACTGAACTGAACTGATGTTACAAGCAAACAGAGTGAGATGTTCCATGGGTCTGCTGGAGGATGGAAAAGCAGAGAAACAGGCTTGGGAGGGTGCACGGGAGGCAGATAAGTGTTGGCCTCTGCAGAGAGGGGAGAGTTGGGCATAGAAAAGTTCAGTTCTACACACAAAACATTTTGTTTAAAAGGGTCGTGCAGCCAACTTGAGGCCCTAATGGTAGGGGTTCCTTTCCTGGGCAGTAGTTCTTTGGGGAGCCAGGGTGCAGGGTCCTCCCAGGTACACAAGCTGACCCATGCATCCCAGAAAGGTAGCAGGAGGTGGGCACCACCTGTGCCCCAGGTGCTGGGGAGGGCTGCAGGCTGGTCTGGGAGGGGACGTTTGGGTGCAGACTGGTCTGGGGTGTCGACCAGGCTTGCACATATGATCTGCTCCCACTTGCAACACTTGTCTGTCTGAGAGGTGACACTTACCACTCCCGTCACCAGCAGGCCAGGTCCAGCCACACCACCATGCAGCTGCACATGGTAGAGGACGAGCACAGGCCTGGGGATCTGCCCTGGAGAAGGGCGTCAAAGAACTCAGGTCGCCCCTCGACAGCTGAGCAGAGGGCCTCCTGCTAGGGGCACCAGGAGGGTCCCTGAGGTCCCTGCAAAGCACACAGATGTAGTTGGGGGAGTCCTGTGGATGCTTCACTGCCAGCTTTCGGGGGACCTTGGGGTGACGAGGGGGGACACCTAGGACCAGAGGGGCCCATTCACAGAAAGGGTTGCTTTTACAAAACCTCCTTTCACTCAGTCAGGCTGGCTTCAAGCATGTAGACAGATTCGTGAAGTGCATGCAAAGCCATTTTTATACATATATATTACATCAATTTTATATGTCCTCAGAAAGCTTTCTTATTTAAAAAGGCCCTTTGGGGACTTTGGGTAAAGAATATGATCCATCTCTTGCTTGTTTTACAACTGGTATCTTCCTCAATCGAGCCTGCTTATTGGAATATTTTGTAATGGACAAAATCCTCTGTGGTAAGGGTTAAGTAGAGAGTGAGGAGGTTTTTCTACTAATAGAAAAACATGTCCTGGATGATAACTGTGGCCTGGGTTCTATGTGGAGCCCTTTGCTTTTTCAGCTAACATCCTGGGAGAAGAAAGTTTTTAGTTTTTTCTGAGACGGTGGACTGCTGCAACCTTGATGTTCCACAGATATCACAGAGAAGTTGCTAAAAGTTAATGTGACTAGAACTGTGCAAACAAACATCCCAGTGGGACATGCTTGGTAGCTCATATACTGAGTTAAGACCAATTAAATTAGGAGACATTGGGCGCTTGAAAGAAATTCTTTCCTTTCACTCACCTAGCCTCCCAGATAGCTTCCTAGAGAGCTGAAATTCCCCTTTCTCCCTTCCTCTTTTCCTTCCTTCCTTCCTTTCTTCTCCTCCCCTCCTTCTCCTTTAGGAAGAGTCCATCTCTGCTTTACTAAGGTATAATTGCATATAATAAATGCAGTATACTTAAAGTGTAGGATTTGATTAATATTTGGCATATGTATATACCCATGAAACTATTGCCACAATCAAGATAATGAACATACCATCTACCCCAAGAGCTTCCTTCTGCCTCACTGTAATCCCTTCCTCTCATCTCTCCCTCCATCCCCAAGTAACTGCTGATTTGCCCTGTCACTCTGTATCAGTCTGCAGTTCCTAGAATTTTCTATAAATAGAATCATACAGTATTGCTTTTTTAGTCTGGCTTCTTTTACTCAGCGTAATCACTTTGAGATTCAGACATGTTGTAGCCTGTATCAATAGTTCCTCTTCCTGTTCCTGAGCACATTCTGAGAATGTGCCATGGCTTGTTTATCCATTCTTTTCTTGATGGACACGTGGGTCATTTCCATCTTTTGACTATTACAGATAAAGCTGCTGAAAACATTCATGCAAATGTCTTTGTACGGACACTGTATGATTTTCTTTCTTTTGGGTAAACATCCAGGAATGGAATGACTATATCATATGGCAGGTGTATATTTAATCTTTTTCAGAAACTGCTAAATGGTTTTCTAGGGTGATTGTATCATTTTACATACCTATCAGGAGTGCAGGAGAGTACATGAAAGTTTCATGATTTGGTATGATCCGTCTTCAGTTTTAGCCTAGAAATTCAAACAGGTGTAGAGTGGTAGGTAGCTCATTGTAGATTTAATGTGGGTTTCCCTAGAAACTAACGATGTTGATCATCTTTTCATGTACTTACTTGACACCTTTATACTTTCTTTGGAGAAATGCCTGTTCAAATATTTTGTCCAATTTTTTAAAAAATTTAGTTATTTGTTTTTGTGTTTATTTTCAGTATTTTTTAAATCAGAGCCACAATTTACAAAGTTTTCCTCCTGGTCTGTGAGTTTTCTTTCTCTTGATTTCTCTCAAAAACAAGGATATTTTATTTTATTTTATTTTATTTTTTAATTCTTTTAATTAATTTTTTTTTTTTTAGTTTGTTTTGCTTTACAATACTGTATTCTTTTTGCTACACATCGACATGGATCAGCCACGAGTGTACATGAACTCCCAATCCCGACCCCCACCTCCCCACTCCTGCCCCACACCCTCTCTCTGGATTATCCCCGTGCATCAGTCCCAAGCATCCTGCATCCTGCATCAAACCTGGACTGGCGATTCGTTTCACTTATGATATCACACATGTTACACTGCCACTCTGCCAACCCATCCCACCCTCTCCCTCTCCCACAGAGTCCAAAAGGCCGTTCTATACATCTGTGTCTCTTTTGCTGTCTTGCGTACAGGTTTATCATTACCATCATTCTAAATTCCATATATATGTGTAAGTATACTGTATTGGTGTTTTTCTTTCTGGCTTACTTCACTCTGTATAATCGGCTCCAGCGTCATCCACCTCATTAGAACTGATTCAAATGTATTCTTTTTAATAGCTGAGTAATACTCCATTGTGTATATGTACCACAGCTTTCTTATCCATTCATCTGCTGATGGACATCTAGGTTGCTTCCATGTCCTGGCTATTATAAACAGTGCCGCAATGAACATTGGGGTACACGTGTCTCTTTCAATTCTGGTTTCCTTGGTGTGTATGCCCAGCAGTGGGATCGCTGGATCATAAGGCAGTTCTATTTGCAATTTTTTAAGGAATCTCCACACTGTTCTCCATAGTGGCTGTACTAATTTGCATTCCCACCAACAGTGTAAGAGGGTTCCCTTTTCTCCACACCCTCTCCAGCATTTATTGCTTGTTGACTTTTGGATCGCAGCCATTCTGACTGGTGTGAAATGGTACCTCATTGTGGTTTTGATTTGCATTTCTCTGATAATGAGTGATGTTGAGCATCTTTTCATGTGTTTGTTAGCCATTCGTATGTCTTCTTTGGAGAAATGTCTATTTAGTTCTTTGGCCCATTTTTTGATTGGGTCATTTATTTTTCTGGAGTTGAGCTGCATAAGCTGCTTGTATATTTTTTGAGATTAGTTGTTTGTCAGTTGCTTCATTTGCTATTATTTTCTCCCATTCAGAAGGCTGTCTTTTCACCTTGCTTATAGTTTCCTTTGTTGTGCAGAAGCTTTTAATTTTAATTAGATCCAATTTGTTTATTTTTGCTTTTATTTGCAGTATTCTGGGAGGTGGATCATAGAGGATCCTGCTGTGATTTATGTCAGAGAGTGTTTTGCCTATGTTCTCCTCTAAGAGTTTTATAGTTTCTTGTCTTACGTTTAGATCTTTAATCCAGTTTGAATTTATTTTTGTGTATGGTGTTAGAAAGTGATCTAGTTTCATTCTTTTACAAGTGGTTGACCAGAAAAACAAGGATATTTTAAAATAAACTCCAACCACTAACTTTTGAATCATTACTTTTAGAATTGTATTTAGGAACTCTTTGCCTATCCAAAGTCACAAAGATTTTGCTCTAATGTTTTCTTCTAGAAGATTTATAGTTTTAAAATTTGTATTTAGACCTATGGTAGTTTTGAGTTATTTTTGTATAATGTAAGAATCAAAGTTTATTTATTAATTTTTTTTGCATGTGGCTATCTAGTTGGTCTACCATGATGTGGTTGCAAAACCTATCATTTTCTTACTAAACTGTCTTTGCATCTTTGTTGTGTATAGATCTCTTTCTGGGTTCTTTTATCTTTTTGTCAATATCACACTGGTTTGATTACTGCACCTTGATCAAAGTCTTTAAATCATGCAGTGTTATCCTTCCAAGTTTGTTCTTTATTTTCCACAGTTATTTTGGTTGTTGTAGGCCTTTTACATTTCCACATAAATTTTAGTCAAAAGCCTGTTGGAATTTTTATGGGTATTGCATTAAAACTATAGATCCATTTGGAGAGAGTTGACATCCTAACAATATCGAGTCTTCTCACACATAAATTGGTATTACTTCTCTCCATTTACTTAGGTATTCTGTAATTTCTCTCTGCAAGACTAGTGGTTTTCACTGTATAGGTTTTCACCTCTTCTGTCAGATTTACTCAAAAGTACTTGATATTTTTGTTGGTATCATAAATAGCAGTATATACAAACAACTCATGCAACTCAATAATAAAGAAACAAACAATCCAATCAAAAAATGAGGAGAAGACCTAGGCTGACATTTCTCCAAAGAAGATATACAGATGGCCAACAGGTACATGGAAAGATGCTCAATGTTGCTAATTATTAGCGAAATGCAAATCAAAACAACAGTGAGGTACCACCTCACACCTGTCAGAATGGCAATCATTAAAATGTCTACAAATAACAAATGCTGAAGAGGGCATGGAGAAATGCGAACCCTGCTATGCTGTTGGTAGGCATGTAAGTTGATGCAGCCACTATGGAAAACTATATGGACATTCCTTACAAAACTAAAAATAAAGTTGCCATATGATCCAGCAATCCCACTCCTGGGCATATATCTGGAAAAGAGAAAAGCTCTAATTTGAAACGATACATGCACCCAATGTTCACAGCAACACTATTTTCAGTAGCCAAGACATTCATGAATGGATAAAGAAGGCATAGTAAATATACACGATGGAACATTATTCAGCCATAAAAAGAAATGAAATAGTCCCATTTGCAGCAACATGGAAAGACCTAGAAAATGTCATACTAAGTGAAGTCCAACAGAGGAAGAAAATTATCCTATGATATCACTTACATGTGGATCTAAAAAATAATACAAATGAATCATTTACAAAACAGAAACAATATAGACAACAAACTGACAGTTACCAAGGGATGGTGGAGGATCAATTAAAAGTATGGGGCTAACAGATAAACACTACTGTATATAAAATAGAGAAGCAACAAAGATTTACTGTATAACACAGGGAACAATATTCAATATCTTGTCATAACTCATAAGGGACAATAATCTGGAAACAAAATATGTAACTGAATCACTTTGCTGTATACCTGAAACTAACACAGTTTTGTAAATCAACTATACTTCAATACAAGTAAATGCTAATAAGTATAAGTAAATTAGCTTTACTATTACAGATCTCATATCCTGTCAATTTGCTAAGCTTATTCATTAGTTCTAGCAGCTTCATGTAAATTCCAAAGAATTTTCTACAAAGACAACAATAACATTTCCTTCTTCCTTTACAGTACAGTTGTCTTTTATGCCGCACTTTTATATCAGTTTTCCTGATGGTATTGGTTAGAACCTCCAGTATAATGCTGAATAAAATAGAAGAGGCAGACATCATTGTCCTGATTCCGCACTTAGATGAAAATCCTTCTTTCCCTATGAAGTATGATAATAGCAGTTAATTTTTCATATCAGACTGATTGATATCACTGATATGATCAGACTGAAGCCATTTCTGTCTAGTCCTGATTTGTGGAGACATTTTATGCAGGAACGCATGCTGAATTTGGTCAAATCCCTTTCTGTGACTATTGAATGGTCTTAGTTTGTTAATTTGGAGAATTATATTAATTGACTTTCAAGTGATGCCACAAGTTTGCATTCCTGACATGAAAGCCACATGGTTATCATGAATTTTCCTTTTTATATATTGTTGGATTCATTACATTAAAATTTTGTCTGTTCTCAGTCGCTAAGTTGTGTCCACCTCTTTGCAACCTCATGGACTGCAGCATGCCAGGCTTCCCTGTCCTTTACTGTCTCCCAGGGTTCCCTCTAGCTCATGTCCATTGAGTAGGTGATGCCATCCAACCATCTCATCCTCTGCCACCCCCTTCTCCTCCTGTATTTACAATCTGTGTTCACAGTGGGCACTGATCTGGAGTTTTCCTGCAGTGTCTTTGTCTGATTTTGGTAATAGGTGATGCTAGTCTATAGAATGAGTTGGAAAGTATTCTCTTCTTTTTAATTTTCCTAGGAGAGTTTGGGTAGGAATGTATTATTTCTTCCTTGAATATTGGAAGAATGGGTAGAATTTATCAGTAAGCCCCTCTGGATCCAGAGTTTTCTTTGTGAGCAATTTTTTAACTACAAATTTAATTCTTTACTATATATAGGACTATTCAGGTGACATTGTCCCCGATGGCCACAAAGCATTGGTTCCAGAGTCCCCCAACCCCAGGTACCAAAATCTGTGGATTCTCAAGTTCCTTTTATAAAATAACATGGTAGAGTTGGCCCTCCATATCCCAGGCTCCACAACTCTGGATATGCAGGGCCCACTGTATTTATTTCTCCTTCAGTAAGCTTAATAATTTTGTGTGTTTCAAGGAATATGTCTATTTCACTTAAGTCAGCAGTTGGCCCACAGCCTGCAAACTGAACTTTTTTTTTTCCACATTTTTAAAGATTGGAAAAAAAGTGACATCGACCATATGTGGTCCTCCAAGCCTAAAGATTTTACTCATTGGTGCTTTATAGAAAAAGTCTGCTGATACCTAATCTAAGTTTCAAATTTGTTGGCATAATATTGTTCATAATAATTTGCTATTATTCCTTTAAATATTTGTAGAATCTCTAATCATGTCACATCTTTTGTTTTTGATATTAGTAAATTAAGTTTTCTTTTTTTCCTAATCCATCTATTTAGATGTTTAGCAATTTTATTAATGTTCTGAAAGAACCAGCATTTGGTTTCATTAATTTTTTGTGTTGTTTTTCTGCTTTCTATTCCATTCTCATCTTTATTAGTTCTATTATCTTAAATTCAGTTCAGTTCAGTCTCTCAGTCATGTCCAACTCTTTCTAGCCCCATGGACTGTAGCACACTAGGCCTCCCTGTCCATCACCAGCTCCCAGAGTTTACTCAAACTCATTTCATTGAGTCGGTGATGCCATCCAACATCTCATCCTTTGTCGTCCCCTTCTTCTCCTGCCTTCAATCTTTCCCAGAATCAGGGTCTTTTCAAATGAGTCAGTTCTTAAATATTTTGTTCTAAGTTAGCTCTTTTTGTAGTTTCTTAATGTAGAAATTGAAGTCACCAATTTGAGACTTCCCTTTAAGCCTCTTATCCTTATCCATCAGAGGACAGAGAGAATGAAAACCATAGTCACAGAAAAATAACTAAACAGATCACAAGGATCACAGCCTTATCTAACTCAGTGAAACTATGAGCCATGCCATATAGGGCCATCCAAGACGGATGGGTCATGGTGGAGAATTCTGACAAAATGTGGTCCACTGGAGAAGGGAATGGCAAACCACTCCAGTATTCTTGCCTTGAGAACCCCATGAAAAGCACGAAAAGGCAAAAAGATATGACAGTCAAAGATGAACTCCCCAGGTCAGTAGGTGCCCAACATGCTACTGGAGAACAGTAGAGAAATAACTCCAGAAAGAGTGAAGAGACAGAGCCAAAGCAAAACAATGCCCAGTTGTGGATAGAACTGGTGGTGGAAGTGAAGTCCAATGCTGTAAAGAGCAATACTGCAATAGGAACTTGGAATGTTAGGTCCGTGAGTCAAGGTAAATTGAAAGTAGTCAAAGAGGAGATGGCAGGGGTGAACACTGACATTTTATGAATCAGTGAACTAAAATGGACCATAATGGGTAAATTTAATTCAGATGACCATTATATTTATTACTGTGGGCAAGAATCCCTTAGAAAAAATGGAGTAACACTCGTGGTCAATAAAAGAGTCTGAAATGCAGTACTTGGATACAGTCTCAAAAACGACAGAATGATCTCTGTTCCCAAGGCAAACTGTTCAATATCACAGTAATCCAAGTCTATGCCCCAATCACTAATGCCAAAGAAGCTGAAGTTGAATGGCCCTAGGAAGACCTACAAGAACTTCTAGAACTAACACCAAAAAAAAAGATGTCCTTTTCATCATAGGGACTGGAATGCAAAAGTAGGAAGTCAAGAAACACCTGGAGTAACAGGCAAGTTTGGCCTTGGAATACAAAATAAAGCAGAGCAAAGGCTAATGGAGTTTTGCCAAGAGAATGCATTGGTCATAGCAAACACCCTCTTCCAAAAACACAAGAGATGACTACACATGAACATCACTAGATAGTGAATACCGAAATCAGATTGATTTTATTTTTTCCAGCCAAAGATGGAGATGCTCTATACAGTCAGCAAAAACAAGACTGGGGGCTGACTGTGGCTTAGACCATGAACTCCTTACTGCAAAATTCAGATTTAAATTGAAGAAAGTAGGGAAAACCACTAGACCATTCAGGTATGACCTAAGTAAAATCCCTTAGGATTATACATTGGAAGTAACAAATAGATTCAAGGGAATGGATCTGATAAAGACAGTGCCTGAAGAACTATGTATGGAGGTTTGTGTCATTGTACACGAGCCAGTGATCAAGATCACACCCAAGAAAAAGAAATGCAGAGGCAAAATGATTGTCTGAGGAGGCCTCACAAATAGCTGAGAAAAGAAGAGAAGCAAAAGGCAAAGGAGAAAAAGAAAGATATAAGCATCTGAATGCAGAGTTCCAAAGAATAGCAAGGAGAGATAAGAAAGCCTCCCTCAGTGATTAATACAAAGAAATAGAGGAAAACAATAGAATGGGAAAGACTAGAGATCTCTTCAAGAAAGTCAGAGATACCAAGGGACCATTTCATGCAAAGATGGGCTCAATAAAGGACAGAAACAATATGGACCTAACAGAAGCAGAAGATATTAAGAAGAGGTGGCAAGAATACACAGAAGAACTATACAAAAAGATCTTAATGACCCAAATAACCACGATGGTGTGATCACTCACCTAGAGCCAGACATCCTGGAATGGGAAGTCAAGAGGGCTTAGGAATCGTCACTATGAACAAAGCTAGTGGAGGTGGTAGAATTCCAGTTGAGCTATTTCAAATTCTAAAAGACGATGCTGTAAAAGTTCTACACCAGCATGCCAGCAAATTTAGAAAACTCAGCAGTGGCCAGAGGACTGGAAAAGATTACTTTTCATTCCAATCGCAAAGAAAGGCAATACCAAAGAATGTTCAAACTGCCACACAATTGCACTCATCTCACACACTAGCAAAATACTGTTCAAAATTCTCCAAGCCAGGCTTCAATAGTACATGAACCGTGAACTTTCAGATGTTCAAGCTGAATTTAGAAAAGGCAGAGAACCAGAGATGGAATTGCCAACATCCACTGGATCATCAAAAAAGCAAGAGAATTCCAGAAAAACATCTACTTCTGCTTTATTGACTACGCCAAAGCCTTTGACTGTGTGGATCACAACAAACTGTGGAAAATTCTTAAAGAGATAGGAATAGCAGACCACCTGACCTGCCTCTTGAGAAATCTGTATGCAGGTAAAGAAGCAACAGTTAGAACCAGACATGGAACAACAGACTGGTTCCAAATTGGGAAAGGAGTATGTCAAGGCTGTATATTGTCACCCTGCTTATTTAACTTCTATGCAGAGTACATCATGCAAAATGCCAGGCTAGAGGAAGCACAAGCTGGAATCAGGATTGCCAGGAGAAATTTCAATAACCTCTGATATACAGATGACATCACCCTTATGGCAGAAAATGAAGAGGAACTAAAGAGCCTCTTGATGAAAGTGAAAGAGATGAGTGAAAAAGATGGCTTAAAACTCAACATTCAGAAAATGAAGATCATGGCATCTGGCCCCATCACTTCATGGCAAATAGATGGGGAAACAATGGAAACAGTGACAGACTTTATATTTTGGGCTCCAAAATCACTGCAGATGGTGATTGCAGCCATGAAATTAAAAGACACTTGCTCCTCGGAAGGAAAGTTATGACCAACCTAGACAGCATATTAAAAAGCAGAGACATTACTCTGCCAACAAAGGTCTGTCTAGTCAAAGCTCTGGTTTTTCCAGTAGTCATGTATCGATGTGAGATTTGGACTATAAAGAAAGTTGAGCACCAAAGAAGTAATGCTTTGAACTGTGGTGTTGGAGAAGACTCTTGAGAGTCCCTTGGACTGCAAGGAGACCATTCCAAAGGAAACCAGTCCATCCTAAAGGAAATCAGTCCTGAATATTCATTGGAAGGACTGATGCTGAAGCTGAAGCTCCAATACTCTGGCCACCTGATGTGAAGAACTGACTCATTGGAATAGACCCTGATGCTGGGAAAGACTGAAGACAGGAGGAGAAGCAAATGACAGAGGATATCATTGGATGCTATTGCCTACTCAGTGGACATGAGTTTGAGCAAGCTCTGGGAGTTGCTGATGAACAAGGAAGCCTGGCTTGCTGTAGTCCATGCTGCTGCTGCTGCTAAGTTGCTTCAGTCGTGTCCGACTCTGTGCGACCCCAGAGATGGCAGCCCACCAAGCTCCCCCATCCCTGGGATTCTCCAGGCAAGAACACTGGAGTGGGTTGCCATTTCCTTCTCCAAGGCATGAAAGTGAAAAGTCAAAGTGAAGTTGCTCAGTCGTGTCCGACTCAGCGACCCCATGGACTGCAGCCCACCTGGCTCCTCCGTCCATGGGATTTTCCAGGCAAGAGTACTGGAGTGGGGTGCCATCGCCTTCTCCACTCTAGTCCATGGGGCATCACAAATTTCAGACATGACTGAGTGACTGAACTGAACTGAACTGACTTTGTTTCTAATATAAGAGTTTAGTGCTGAAAAGTCTTCAAAATACTGCTTTGGTGGCATCCCAGAAATATTGATATGCTGCGTTTCTGATTTTATTGAGTTCCTAATACCTTCTGATTTTCTATTTGATTTACTTGACACATGGATTCTCCAGAAGTATGTTATTTTCATTTCAAATATTTAAACATTTTCTGTTATAGATTTCTAATTCAATTCTACTTAGTCAAAGTGTACTTTGTATCCCTTGAATACTTTTAAACTCATTGAGACTTGTTTCCTGGCCCAGAGTGTGGCCTATTTTATAAATGTCCCATGGGCACTTGAAAAGAATATGAATGTTGTTGCTGGGTGTAATGTCTATAAATGTCAACTAGGTCAAGTTGGTTCAAGTGTTCAAATCTTTTATCCTCTTATTGATTTCTTGTTTACTTGTTCTATCATTTCTTAAGAGAGGAGTGTTGAAATGTCTGACTATTGTGAATTTGTCGATTCTTTCTATGTTTTCACTTCATGTATTTTGAACCTCTGTTATTATACATAAAAGTTTAGGATTTCTATATTTTCTTGATAAATCTATAACTGACCCTTTATGATTATCAAATGACCCCATTTATCTCTACTAATAGCCTTACTATTAATAAAGCCACTCCAACTTTCTTTTGATTAGTGTTACCATGGTGTATTAGTTTCTTAGGGGTGCTGTAACAAAATGCAGAAAATGGGGGGGGGGGTTAAAAATCAGCAATTTATTATCTCACAATTCTAGAGGCTAGTAGTCCAAAGTCAAGATGTCAGCAGGGCGAAGCCATCTCTGACTCTCTAACAAAGAACTCTCCTTGTGTCTTCCTTGCTTCTAGTAGTTGCCAGTCATCCCTGGCGGCCTTGGCTGCTTGCCACATGCCTTCAGTCTCCATCTCTATTGTCACATGTCCATCTTTCCTATTTGTGTCTGTGTCTCCTCTCTTCTTACAAGGACACCAGTCATAATCTGATTTAGTGTCCACACTAATCCAGTATGCTCCCACCTTAACTAGTTACACCTGCAAAGACCCTATTTCCAAGTAAGTCCATTCTGAAGTTCTAGGTAGACATACTCTGGAGGGAGGGGGGACACTATTAAACCCATTACAGTTTGCTCTCTGGACCTCCCAGTTCACACCCATTCACATCCATGAGTGCAAAATACAGTCATCTCATCTCAATATCCCCCCCCCAATTCCCTTGTCCCTTCAATTATCCAATTATAAAAAGCTGTATATCCAGAGAAAACCATAATTTGAAAAGATATGTGCACCCCAATGCTCATAGCAGCACTGTTTACAATAGCCAAAACATGGAAAATACCTAAATATCCAACAGTGGATGAATGGATAAAGAAATGTGGTACAGATACACAAGGGAATTCTACTCAGTCAAAAAGAGAACGAAGTAATGTCACCTGCAGCAACACAGATGCACCTGGAGGTTATCATAAGTGAGGTGTGTCCAACAAAGAAAGACAAATAGTCTATGATACCAGTTCTAGGTAGAATCCAAAACATGACACATGGACCTATCCATGAGACAGACACAGAATCAGGGACATTGAGAATAGACTGGTGACTGCCATGGGGCTGGTGAAGGACCGGAGTGTGGGGTCAGCAGATGCAAACCATTATTATACAGGATGGATAAACAGCAAGGTCCTCCTGTATAGCAGAGCGAACTATATTCAATACCCATGATAAACCATGCTGGAAAAAATATGAAAAAGAATGTGTATGTGTGTGTGTAAATACTTATGTATAACTGAATCATTTTGCTGAACAGTAAAAATTAACACAATATTGTAAGTCAACTATACTTCAAATAATAATAAAAGATTGTGGGTCGAAAGTGTGACCACCTTTCCAATCTTGGTTCTGTCCCCTGTCTGCATGTGACCTTGGCAGTTACCCCACCTTGGAAACTCAGTGTCCTCATCTGAAACATGTCGATAACTCTGGACTCTTATATGGATTAAATTTGATATCAGATGTTAATACTCAGCACAGTGCCAGGCATACAGCAACCAGTGTTCACTTCTCAATAAATGTTAGCTATTTAGTTAGTTAGTTGTTTCACTTCCATTTCAGCATATTGCCTAGGTGAGCAATGTAAGGGGCATTCATTAAAAATAGAGTTTTGGCTTTCTCAACGGACAAACTTTTCCAACTCATAACTTGCATGCATGCAGCATGCTAAGTCACTTCTGTTGTGTCCAACTTTTTGCAACCCTATGGACTGTAGCCCACCAGGCTCCTCTGTCCATGGAATTCTCCAGGTAAGAATACTGGAATGGGTTGCCATGCTCTCCTCCAGGGGATCTTCCCAACTCAGTGATGGAACCTACATCTCTCGTCTCCTGCATTGGCAGGTGGATATTTATCACCAAGCCACCTAGGAAGTCTGCATACTTGAGAGAGAGGGAAATCTTATTAGATTTCCAGTGGATCCATCCTCCAACTTGATTCACCACAGGGTTGGGAAGGGGACTCATCTTGGGGCAGCATGCAGATTAACTCTGGGAACTGAATTAGTGTCATTTAAAAACAGAGTACCTCATAGATTGCCTGCTTTTAATACAGATTTTTTTTTCCAGGTGGTGCATTTTACAGGTGAACACAGTAGATTACACTTTCTAGTTAACCATCCCTTTCTTAAGTTCAGACAAGCTTATACAACCAACTGCTTATACCAGACATATTGGTATGATTGAAAGTTGATGATATAAACTAGTAACTGTGAAAAGGAATTTTCACATTATCTTTGAAATAGCCCTATGTATCTATGACTTTGATAAAGAGGATTCGCTTTAGAACAATAGCAGCAAAATCAAGTTACTCAGCATCACACTGTGTGGTCAGGTTACTTACAATATCAAAGCTTAGCAATTTTAGATGTTACATTAAAACCATCTTATTGGCGCTATTCAACTGGTCAGAAGATTCATCTAGGAAATCTACTAACACGTTACCAACTCATCTATTCAGACCCCAATTTTATTCTATTTGGCTCTTTATAATCCATTTTAAAGCTCACATTATACTTCTTCTTTAAGCTGCAAGTTTTGGCCTCTGGGCCCAAAGAGGAACACTTCTGAGATTACCTCCAATTCTTTTTGGCCTCAGATAAAAAATCTATCACATGGACTTTCTTTGCCCTGTGTGAATCATGTTAAAAACGCTTATTGTTCAAATTATCTTGGAGGTTCTGCCCCACATTCATTACTGTTGCCGGTGAACACAGCCATTCTGGTCCAAGAACTTTGAATCTAGAAATCATAGAGCACATCCAGTGTTCACCATCCTAAATGAAGTTTGCTCTGGGAACCCTGCATAGAAGACCCAGGCCATGGTTTTAGGTCCTGCAGCCATTTATAAGAGTGTAGAGGCAGCTCTCTATCAAACACAGACGCTTGCATTTTGCTCCTGCCTGACTCTGGTGTTTAAGCTGATTGCTCCTCACCTCCAACCCACTCCAGTATTCTTGCCTGGAAAATTCCATGGACAGAGTTGCCTGGCAGGGGCTACAGTCCATGCGGTTGCAAAGAGTCAGACACGACTGAGCATGCACTGGTTGGCTGGCTCCCCACCTCGCGGCAGTTGATATGGCAACCACTTGGACTGCAGAGGAACTGCTGGGTGCCTCAAACATCAGGAGTTTCCTATCATCTTAGGCCTCCAACAATTAAGATCTTTCTGTATGTGTCATTGCTTCCAAGTCACTCAGGAACTTGCTATGTGGCCTTGGGCAAGTACTTTACCCTCTCTTGTGTCTTTGTGTGAATATCGCCCCCCTCCACCCCTTGATCTGTGAAGTGAAAAGAACTGGATTGACCCCTCTCATTGAGATTTGGGCTGGATTCATTTGTCGCTGTATCTGAAGGGCAGTTAATTCTAATCCTCGTTTCAAAGCAAGAGGTTCGAATGTTCTGTTCTTGTGCTCTTCCCAAAGCCCCAGAGGAGCCACTGCTAGGAATGAAACAATCAAGAGGAAACAGTCCTAAGAAAACCACCACCATGAAAAACGATATCCCCATTTCACTTTTGGGCACAGTCTCGTTTCAAGTACGATTATCTCCATCTGAGACTAAGGAATGACCAATCTTAACTCTCCACAAACACATCTTCCTGTGCTTGCTTTCAATTGTAACAAGTCATCTTTCTGTGCTTTTGATCTTCCATACTGCAACACAATGCCGTCCTCCCTGATGGCCAGGTAAACCTCAGGAGTCAGACTGGCCATTTTTGGGCGAATTGGAGCAATCTGCAGAGCCCAACGGCGGCTCAAGAAAATGGTTAGTTCAAGTTGACGATGTGTTGGAGCTAGTTCAAGTTTCAATGTGAACTTAGTTTGCCATTATGAGAGAAGACAAATAACAACAGTAAAAGCAAACAAACAACAACAAAAACCCATGAATGAGCAGTTTGGGGAACAAGATGTTTTGAAACAATCAGAAATTTCTATTTCCAGTCTCTGTGCCTGGAAGTCTTTTAAAAACGAATCCATCCACTCTGTGTGTGTGTGCATGCTCAGTCATGTCCGACTCTTTGCAACCCCACGAACTGTGGCCCGCCAGGCTCCTCTGTCAGTGGAAACTTCCAGGCAAGAGTACTGAGTGGGTTGCCATTTCCTTCTCCAGGGGATCCTCCAGACCCAGGGATCAAACCTGCGTCTCTTGAATTTCCTGCATTGGCAGGCAGGTTCCTTAATACTGCACCACCTGGGAAGCCCCTATCCACAGGAACAGAAAAATGTACCTTTCCATGTAGATGGAGAACATGTAAAACGCTCTGGCTCTGAGAGTCAGTGTGCGCGCAACAAGATGCCAAGGTGATGATGGGGCTCAGAAAGAATCATGAGCGGATGTGACAGAAAGAGCTACATGGGTTCAAGGCTTCTAGTGGGAGAGGCAACCTTGGACTAGCAACTTGAAGGCTATGGCCCCCAGGGAAGATTCCTGCTCTCACAGCCTCTGATGGCGACCCTAGACATAAATATCTTAGAAGCTGTCTGGATTTTTAGCAAATCTAGGCTGTTCACTTGTTTTCTTACTGATGTCTTGCCCTCAAAAGTGAAGTTCAAGAAAACAGCAAAAAGCAATGTAGATCATAGAGTTTATAAATATTTGGGCTCTAATTAAATAAAGGTTTTATTGCCTGTCATGGCTTGAGTTACTTGATAAATGTCCATGTCTTAGAATAATATAAAACCTTTAACACAAACACATCTTTAAGAACAAGTTTTGCAAACAATACCATTCAAGAGGCAAGAGTTGCAAGAAGCCCCGATGTCTGTGTAACACGCAGAACACATTGTCATTTGGTTCCCCCAGCAATCCTATGAGGATTGAAGACCCAATATTAACAGCACTTCACAGATGAAACAACAGGCTTAGTGTGATTAACAGACTCTTGTAAGACCTCCAGGGTGATAAGTGACAGGCAAAGACACGAAGCCAAAGGTTATTTGACCTTAAGGCCTGGAGCTCTGTAAATCCATCCATCCGGCTCATCTAGCTAATAAATAGTAAAGCGGCAGCATGGAGGAGCGAAGGGAACTAAGGCCGAAAGTCGGATGTGGGTTGGAGTCCCAGCTTTGCCTCTTAAAAGCTTTCCAAGTTATGCCAACCATGTGAGCTGATGTTGACTCATATGAAAAATGGGAAGTATGACACATACCTTTCAGGGCCATTGTAAGGATGAAATTACATGAGTTGAAGTATGTCAGTACCCAGTACAGCATCTGACACATAGAAGAAATTCAATAGAAGTTGCCTAGTATTATTATTATTTTTATTAATGATAAACGTAAAGCTTTTGGATTTTGTCATTTCCAGTTTTCAACTTCTAACACTATCAGCTACACTTTTTATCTTTTTTGCAATCAAAATAGATTAAGAACAAAGTGCTTCCATTTCATTTAGTCTGTTTTCCAATTTCTTCATTTCTTCTCTTTTTTTGATATTCTTTCTTAAGCCTTTATCAAGCATAGTAGAAAAACTTTTGTATACATATATATAAATAGTATTCATAATATATATATTTTAGAAAACTTATGAATTTTTGCCTAACTAAAAAATTTATGACATTTTGATTCCACTTGTTTGACTTAGTATGAACAGATGCTAGATTTCTAATTTTTTAGATAAGATATGCAACAAAGATTTACTGTATAGCACAAGGAACTGCAGTCAACATATTGTCAAATAGCCTATAATGGAAAATAATCTGAAAAACAACATGTATCTGTATAACTGAATCACCTTGCTGTGTAGCTGAAACATTGCAAGTCAACTGCACTTCAATAAAATAAATATATTAAGAAAAAGAAGAACAAAAGAGCATAACTATTTTAACGCTAAACTTATCACTCTCTACTATGCTAGCAGAGAGGGTAGAGAAAGGAACAGAAATTTTAGAGGAAGGAATAGAAATTCTTCCCTGGAGTCTGACACTCAGGGTTAGTGAGGCTGCAGGCTCCTCACCCCAGGGGCCTGCTTTGGCCAAGGATTTACATCAGAAGAGGGTTAACAGCATAATTGTTGTTCAGTCACTAAGCCTCCTCTGACTCTTTGTGATCCCATGAACTGCAGCATACCAGGCTCCTCTATCCTTAACCATCCCCCCTGAGTTTGCTCAACCTCATGATGGTTGAGTCAGTAATGCCATCCAACAATCTCATCATAGGAAAAGCAGTATGAATAATCACAAACAGATCACCCTCAAGTTATTTACATTTGTTCAGACGTAAAGCATGTTGTTCTAATCTCTTGGAAATAATTTTAAACAAAAGAGAAAAATCAGTCTGAGCCCTGAACTTCCCCATGATGCTCTTTTCTTCAATCGCTTTCCTCTTTCGCTTCCATTGTGGAAATGGAAGATACTGCCTTGCATACTGACGATGGGCAGAGCAACTGAAACCAAAGCCTGCTGCTGTCTGTCAGTGTCCAGGTGAGAGGTACTTGGGGCTTCAGAAGGCATTTTCTTTCCACAAATAGAGAGTAAACTAAATTGCATGTGTCTGAAACAGATTGGGAGGAAGCATCTGTAAATTATAAAGCAATAATTTCAAGGATTGTGATAAGAAACAACTATATTGTGTCTTTCAGTTTTCGGAGCACTTTCTGTGTCATTCCATGGAGCTCAGCCAGTCTTGTGAGCCGACCTTGAGAATGAGGCTGATGAGAGGCGGAGGGGATGGGCACTTCCACAGCTTCAGGCTGGGAGTCTGTGGTCTTTCCACCCTACCTCACTCTCTGTGATGAGGACAATGCATCCTTCGGCACTCCAGACCCAGCCACAAAGCTCCCCAAACACCACTGATTTCTAGAAATTTGGACAATAGTGGATTGGATCCTCTTCCACCATGGTATGTCATTATCTCTTTCATTTGGCTATTAATTATATTCTCATTTTGAAATGAGAGAAGAAAACAGTCAGAACTAAAGCACATCCACAAGTCACTAAAATTCTCTAAGTTGAGACTTGAAGGGAAAAAAAAACCTCTTCATTACTTTGACCCCATTTTTTACATCTCATTAATCTGCATACCTTTGAGTTTCGATTAGAAGTTCAAGGTTGATCAACATTGGTGTAGGAGTCTCTTACCTGTCGCTGTCCCAAATTTATCAAGCATAGGAAAGAATCTAGTCTCTCTAAGTCAGTCATTACTGAGGATGGGCTGTTTATTTCTCTCAGAATCAGAACCAGTCCCTTTGAAACTCTCTGTTGTTCTATTGTGTTGCACATTCAGAGGGGAGGGTAACTTCCTGTCCAGCAGGCCCATGGCTGGAGGCGGCAGAACCGAGTCTCTTCGGCTGTATCAGGTCTCAGTTGTGGCACTCAAATTCTCGAGCTGTGGCACGCAGGCTTATTTGTTCCTAGGCGAGTGGGTTCTTAGATCCCCAATCAGGGATCAAACCAGAGTCCCTGGAACTACAAAGTGGATTCTTATCCACTGGATTCCAAGGAAGTCCCAAGGACTGAGTTCCCCATATCAGTGCTCAGTGCAGACCAGATCTGAACACCTGCCATCACTTTTATCAGAAAGCCAAGGTCAGATGGACATGGGCCTGCGACCGCTCAGGAGGTCTTTTGAAATAAACTGATCACCTGGATCTTGCATGGGTGTGGTCTCCAGAGATTCTCCAGTTATTCTAGATTGTGTGCAAAGCCTGATTTTAATGAAAAAAAAATCACTCTTAATAATGCACACTTGCTTTGGGGATGACAGAAAGACATAGAAAAGAAGAAACAAAAAAAAGGGGGGGAGTATTATCTACAGTGATAGGCATCAGCTTATTTATCACTGTTTTGTACCATGCTGTCTAGAAAAGAAAGACTCCAGGACCCCATAAGTAGAGTACAGTATATGATTTCTTTGAAACTTCATTACGTGTAGATTAACCCCTGCAAAATGCCTCCATCACATGGAATTACTGGGAAGAGGCGAAAACAACAAGAGAGCAAATCCATGGATTTCAGAGTGAAAATCCCTGAGGCTTACTTTTTCTCTGTTGGATCTGCCCACATGAACATTTTATATTAGAGGATTTTAAATTCTACAACCACCCTCTGCTTTCTTCATCAGAGAAGATTTTTACTTTAAGAGTTTCACGTTCTTGGACTTGATAAGAAATAGAGGGTGATGGGCTGTTCCTTGGACTTGTTGGTGTTTCTTCTCTGGGCACAAAATCATTCGATCATGAGTCAGCGCTCACTGAGAGGTTCTGATCTTCTGGGACAGAGCAGGCATACAGACGTCAAGGTCACATGGTCATGACTCACAATCTAGGGGGGTGCTGGAAGGCCCTGCCGATGCAAGAGATGCAGGTGTGGTCCCTGGTCGGGGACGATCCCACGTGTGGGGGGCAACTAAGCCCATGCACCACAAATACTGAGCCCTGTGCCTAGAGCCTGTGCTCCACAGCAACAGGAGCCACAGTGAGAAGCGCAAACGAGTAGATCTGCTCACCGCAACTAGAGAAAAGCCTGCGCGCAATGAAGACCCACTGTGGTCAAAAATGAATAAGTAAAAGAAGTGTGTTCAACTGTGCTCATGGACTTCAGAAAAGAGATTCCAGCTTTGATGAGAGGTGGTGATGACTCTGTTCTGGGTCGTAACAAACAGGTGAGAGACGGTTTCAGGTCGAGGGAACAGTGCGAGCAAAGGTGTGGCTCATGAAAAAGATCAAGTTTGAGGGTTGCAAGCTTTGCACTGTGGCTGGACTCAAGTCACGTGTTCATGGAACACGGGTATGAAAGCAGCTGAAGGAGGGTGGTCAAGGTGAGCTTTGCTTCTCTCTTTATTCAGGAAACATTTTTTCTTTAAAATGAAAAGCTCTGCTCATCACTTGTTACCCTCATAAAGACCAATTCATTTATTTATCTGGACCTTATGATTGCATGTTGCTCTACAAATAAATGATAATTTTTAGCTTTGCTGGAAGTTATGCTTTGAATTGAAATGGCTCCCCCTAATTCTTCCCCAAAAGACTTCAATTCAAAGGAAAGTCTTCTCTGTCCCTCTTCTACCCTGTGTGCACAATTAAATGTCCTTCAGAATGTTTCCAGTAAGCAACTCTTTAGGAATATTCTGTAGGCTCCCATCAAACCCAAGGTGCTTTCCTTTTCTTTCTTCTTTTTAACCATTTAACTCTTTTGCCATTTAGAATTGAATAACTCAAACAATTTGCCCTTTCATCCACAAGTCTCACGCCCATATACACCTTTGCATCAGTCCCCCATATTCATACTGGGGCATTACAGATTGAAACAGAGCTGCACTTTTGTCTTTGCTTCAAGACTGTTCCTGTGAAGCTGGACATACACAGCTTCATATTCCACCAGAAACATTGATATATTAATTTCTGAGGAAAAAAAAACACTGAAAGACACTTAGAGACACCTTTTCAAAGTATGTATAATAGTCTGGAAATGCCTCCCAAAATACGCAAGCAGCCAAATAGTCTCATCTCTATCAGTTCTGTAAGAATTTGTTTTGCTCACTCCACAAAAGCCAAGCAAAATCAATGGGGACAAGAGGCCCTGTCAATTCAACTGAACTCTGCAAACTACCAGGCGGTCATAATAATATGAGTGAAATGCTTGCCTTACATAACACAGCTCTTATCACGTGAGATTTATCGGCAGCCACATTTTTCTTGGGAGGCTGGAGCCCAGTGAAGTCAATGGTGAGAGAGCCCCATTAATCACAGCTGAACCTGGCGTGCTATCTGTGATACCTTGTAAAGAGGAGGGTGATAAAAAAAAAAAGATGCACAGTGACACTGGCTGTCAGAAATGCTTATGGGATGATGTGCTCATATCAGATGGCTTTGCAAGTTGGATTGGCATTAAACATTCCACAAGTGGAGTTTAGAAAAAATAACAATGCTACAAACCTGGAAAGGAATAGCTCTAGGCTTCTGCCAGTCCCTGGCTATTTTAGACGTGGTGAGAGGGAGCTTAAAGGCTTAAGGGAAGCCGCTGAGGCATTCATTCTCAATGGCAAACTGAGGAAGCTGTGGCACCTGGAAAAAACTCTGTGGGCTCCCACCCCACCCTCCACCCCCTTATAATCCCACCCTGTGTAGAGATGCAGCCGTTGTGACAGCTCCTTGCTTGGCCACAAACAACTTATAAATAATGCCCCCACACGGCTCATTTTGTGTTTTAATGCACAGAGATGTTCCACGCTTGCTCGGTAGTCAGACTCTAAAGTGGGTATCTGTGCGCAAAAGGCTCATCTGTCAGAAAGTGTAAGAATCAGGAGGGCAGCCCCTCTGTGAGCAGTTTGGCAGCATTCAGGAATGTGAATGTTCAGTGAGTGTTCTGTCATCAGGATGCCCCAACTTGTTGATGGAAGGCTCGTCCAAGGAATAGCAAGCGGGGTGACAGCCAGGTTCTCGCAGCTCTGTCTAAAGGATCAGTCAAAGGGGAGATGGGAGGTTCTGTGACTTCTCTTGTTATCACTAGTCTGGGCTAAAACAGGTACCTGACACTTACAGGTACCTACAGAAAGAAGGGAAGACAGGAAAACGATCTTGGATAGAATGCTGATTTAAAAACATAAAAGGCCATCTGTCCACACCATTAGACTATCTGGGAAGACTGAGTTCTTTCCAGTATCATAAGAAATGGAAGGTAGAATGATAACTCTTCAAGGGTCTCCAGATTCTGATCCCTGTGAATATGCTACTTTATATGGCCCAAAGGGACCTTGCCAACATGGTTAATTTAAGGGCTTTTAGTAGGAGAACATCCTGGATTAGCCAGGTGGGCCCACTATCATCACAGGGGTCCTTGTAAGAGACAGAGGGTGGAGGACATTCGCAGTGAGAGAAGGCAGTGTTAGCACCAGCAGCAGTTCAGTACAGAGTATCCCTTGTCACTTTCTGGGTGGCCACAACCCCGTCTGCCCGTGGCAGGCCTGCACAGGTCCCACGCAAAGCCAGCTACTGGGACATACACAGCTCCAGCTCTCAGTAAAATCCAATTTAGCCACAGTTATTCTTCATGGAGTCACTGTTACAGAGTTTTAAAGCTTTGAGATGATTTATTTTTTAAAAATGTATGGAAAGAAAAAGGAGAGAAAGATTGGGGTTCCTTGCTGATTCCTAAATCACAATCCCCAATGACTCCGGATAGGGAGGAAAGGATGAAGAGGAAGAAGATGGGGAGGAGGAGTAAGGAGATGGGGGGTGGCGGGAGAAGGGGAGGGGGTTAATATTAGAAGAGCACCTCACCCATGTTACCTCTAACATCAGCAGTATCAGGGGAAGGTATTAGGTTAAGACATATGAAATAGTCGTTTTCATGGGTAAAACATGGTCAAACAGAAACAATTAGATACGGTGTAATCTGTCCATCATCCACTCCCCACCTCCCCGCCGTGCACCTTCCTAAATGACTCTGGGCTTATGTCACCTGGACCACATCAGCCCGGATCCAGCGGTGGGACCCCACCACCTTGGAGGCAGGCTTGACATGGGCTCCGATCACAGTGTTGCTAGCCTACCAGGGACTCCTGAGAATGATGCAAGACGAGGAGTAGGCAGTTCATCTCAGCAGTATCTAACAGGGCTATTGCCAGTAGCAGCCTCCATGGTGACCAGTGGTAACACAGAGGGAAGAACAAAGAAGGCCAGTTTGTATACAGAAGGCACATTTAAAACAGAAATCCCCTCGGAGATGCTCCAAATCTCAACACTACTACTTGAAGAAAACATTTTTGTTTTCCTTATAACGGAGGACATAAAACTTTAGATCATGAAAAATGTGGCACTTCTCAAATTTTATTTCTTAAGTGCTCAATTTCTAGGGGAAATTTTAAAGCTAGAGAATTCCCTGGTGGTCTGGTGGTTAAGACTCAAGTGTTTCCAATACAGGAGGCATGCGTTGGATTCCTGGTTGGGGAACTAAGATCCCACTCGCCCTGTGGCACAGCCAAAAATTAATCAGTAGAATAGAATAAGATAAAGCTAGAAACAAATAGAATGCAGCTCAGTTAACATACAGTCTCTTTTGATGTTAGTACTTTTTTTTTTTTCTTTAATATACCTTTGCTCCTCTAGTCAGTATTCAGGTTCTCAAAGCTTCTGAAGGCATTTCTCCTGAAAGTAACAGGCATGCAGGCTACCCTTGGAAAGGTGACTGTGTCTGTTACTAAGCTAGCAAAATGACAGTATTTTATGATGGCCTATTAAAATATCATAAAAATGAAACCAAACTATTTTTCACTCCCAACGCTATCTTATCTTAATTAAAAAGTATAAGACTAATAATTCGAGAGTCAGGGAGAAAGACAATAAGCACTTTTGCCATCTTCCAATACCCAGAGCTTATAAACTAGTGAGGAGAACAAGCTTTACTCTAAAGTCAAGACAAGATCATAGATGGGAATATACTTGGCCTCTGCTTACATTGAGGGGACAAGCCAAAGGTCCAGAGCTGAATCTTGAATCCAGAACATGATGGGTATTGTTCAGTGTTTCACATTTTGGAATAACAGAATAATAAAATAAGTACAGCAACATAGTAAATGCATTTTATTTATTTATTAGGAGCCCAAATCACAAGAAAACCTTTGGGGGCAGAATTCACATGGGACATCCTTGTTATTAAGTATTATTTTTTTCCCTTTTAGTAATATAGTTTCTGTTGTCAATGAACGAATTGCTTTTTAGAGCAATAAAACCCAATGGAATAATTCAATTTGTTCATGTTAGCAGTGGGATTTTCCAATAATGAATTGAATTTCATGAGAAAGAGAGGGCACATTTTCCTAGAGATGAATGAGGATTAAGCCAATATAAACTTCCTTCCTTCTTCAGGCAAGTAATTTAGTGACAATGGAACAATTTCCCTTTGCGGTCAAGTAATGAGAGTGGTGATGAATTTAAGAAAACCAACCGTGAGGGAAACCACATTTCAACTCTGCTCTTCTACGGCAGTTTAAGCAGCGGTGGGCTCACTCCACAGGTGCTCTGCTTTCTTACGTTCTTTCTCCTTTCTCTCCTCTTCTTAGTTTTTCAGCTTCCCTCTTCTTGCTAATGGTTTCAGTTTTTGAGATGAGACTGAAAGTGTGAGTAAGAAGATGCAAGTCAGCAGCCCTCTATTTGATGAACATTCTGGAGCAAATGGGCCACCCAGCCAAATAAACGGAATTGCTACCAGTGACTGTACTCTTCAGAAGAATCATGGTATTCCGCTACCTGTGCCTGATTCACTTTCCATGCTTCTTCTGCAGTGTCCTTCAAGACATGCTGAAAGAGGGAAAGGTGCAGTAGGACTAGCAAAGAAAACTATCAACTGAAAATACCACTAAGCTTTGGGAGAAATTACCCCCAACTGCAAAACAGATCATACTGAATTAGGAATCATATCATTGTGCCTAGACTTCTTTTTTAAAAATTATTATTATTATTTTTTATTTTTTGGCTACACCACATGGCATGCAGTTTCTTAGTTCTCAACCAGGGACCAAACTCACACTCCCTGCATTCAGAGTGTTAGCCACTGGACCACCAGGGAAGTCCCATGCCTAGACTTCTGAAACTCAGTAAGGTAGAATCATACTGGATAAATGACTGTCAGGCAGCAGAAGGGTTATGCAGCATATACCCAACAACTGGCTTTCAAGCTTCAGATCTGAGAAAGCGATTGTAGCAGCACCAGAGAGACTCTGAGAGATGGATTTGTCAGCAGGCAAGGGCTGGGTATAGAAAATCTTTTCTTTGTTTGAGAATCAGTATGAGAAACAGAACAAATGTATAATTGGGAGGAGTCTGTGCAAAGAACACTAGCATAAAAGAAAGGATCCATTTTCCTGGAGATGCAATGGAAGTATGCCTTACACAGCATGGTGCCTAGAGAACTATTTCATGGCTGAGAATGGGGATTTGGAAGCCAAACTTCTGGACTAAAACCAGAGCTTTCCCATCTATTAGTTATTAGTCAGTGGGGATGAGGATAACAGTACCAAGTGGTGTGAAGATGAAATGGATTTATAGACACAACACCCTTGACGAGTAGCTGTCCATCATTTGCTGTCACTGTCAGCATCACTGTCATCATCACTATGTGAAACTAGAAACTAGGGGCCTCTGCGCTTGGTCTTAGAGTATCAAGGAAACACGGATTTTAGGAATCAGGAAATTACAACATTAGAGGGGAGTGGATCTGGGCAAGGTATGAAAAAGCAACTGACCGAGAAGAAATTCATGTCAGAAAATAAACACAGGACTTCCCTGGTGGTCCAGGAGCTGAGAGCCCACCTGGCAATGCAGGGGACATGGGTTCAATTCCTGGTCCCAGAAGATTCCACGTGTTGCAGGGCAACTAAGCCCATGTGCCACAGCCATTGAGCCTGCCCCTAGACCTGTGCTCCACAATGAGAACCCCGGCAACACAGCTAGAGAGTAGCCTCCGCTTACTGCAACTAGGGAAAGCCTGAACGCAACAACAAAGGCCGAGGGCAGCCAAAATTAGATAAATCAAATTTAGAATAAAGAAAATGAACACAAATGCCAGAATGAATTCAAAGCAACAAAGAGCTTTGACATTGTACAGGAAATATACAATTGACACTGAGAAAAATTGACACTCACACTGACACCAAGAAAAAATANGACCCCCTATGCCCTGGGCAACTAAGTTTGTGTTCCATAACAAGAGAAGCCACGGCAATGAGAAGTTTATGCAACTAGAGAAAAGCCTGTGCAGCAACGAAGACCCAGCACAGCCAAAAATAAAGCAATAAATAAAATTTTAAAAGAATATTAAGGATACTTTAGTCAGAAAATACTCTAGTCAGAAGTCAGACTGGGGATTTAGCTGACTCAATATTTTTCTTCTTTAACAAAAGAAAATAGATTTGAAGTATATATGAAAAAATATTTCATTATATTAAATTTGGATGGTGGATTTACCTTTGTCTAGTTTTACTAATCTTTGGACACTGGTTTAAAATATTTGACAGTTTAATAAAAGAAGGCGTTTCTTGCTCAGACTTCTCTTTCTAAACTGCAAATTGCAGGAAACAAATGAAGTCAAACTTTTTTTCTTAAGAAAATAAGTGATTACTCATGCATTCTATACATAGCCAGATGGTTTTCAGATTTTAAGGAAACAGGCAGTCTTGCTTGTAAGGTCTCTGAAAATATATAATCCACGTAGCAGTTCTACAAATTTATGTAAATCTATTCCAGTTATAAATGAGGTGAATCAAAGGCTGAACTTAAGCATAGGAAAGTCAAGGTGTAAAAGGACTCTGGTGGCAATTAAACAAGTGAAACCTACAGATTTACACTCAAGTAAGAGCTAAAAATAAAGCTACAGAATTAAACATGAATGTTGGAAATAATTTTTGAAAGAAAATATTTGTTGCAACAATTTGCAATTTAGTAATAAATATGATTAAGTAGTAATAAGCAGGGACTGGAATCTTATATCACTTACTATTAGCCAAAGGGTGATGCGGAGAAGTAAAATGATTCTAAATTTCACATTATATAGAAGGACGAATTAAAATAATGGTTCTTGAATCAGTAAATAAAGCTTTTCTACCTTTTAGAAATGGGCCTTTCTCACCACCAGGAAAAAAAAAATAAAAGCACAAAAGACAGATAATTATGGAAAGATTAAGGCATATAAACATGAAATATTTAAAATAATATGATAGAAGTTTGTTTAACCATTTGGTTAAGACAGAAAATCATTGCTTGAACAAAGTTTAAAATCCCCTCTAAGAATTCGTTAAAAAACAAAAGGACAGAAAACTGCTAAAAAAGAAAAAAAAATTTTTTTTAAAGATGAGCTCAAATGTATCAGGTAACCACAAATAGAAAGAAAACAGTGGTGGCAATAATAATTGAAAGTAAATCTGAATTCAGTACAAAAAACTTTAAATGAGAAAGAGTATCATTTTCATTTACTGAATCAATTTTCTTAAAGAAATCCTCAAACATGTAGGTGACAATTCAGATAGCACTACAACAAATCACTCTAAGAATTCGTTAAAAAACAAAAGGACAGAAAACTGCTAAAAAAGAAAAAAAAATTTTTTTTAAAGATGAGCTCAAATGTATCAGGTAACCACAAATAGAAAGAAAACAGTGGTGGCAATAATAATTGAAAGTAAATCTGAATTCACTACAAAAAACTTTAATGAGAAAGAGTATCATTTTCATTTACTGAATCAATTTTCTCAAAGAAATCCTCAAATATGTAGGTGACAATTCAGATAGCACTACAACAAATCAAAAACTTAGAAATAAAAGAAATGAACAAAAACAAAATTCTGTGAGAATTATATCTCCGTCTTTCAAAGGTGAAAAATTTGAAAAACAAGGAGATTAAAGATTTGAATATCATAAAACAGATAAAATTGAACAGATATATCTCTATCCAGCTTTATATTGCACAAAGCAGCCAAAATCTTGATCCAATAATAGGCTATCAAAACATTTTAAAAATTCCTTTAAAAAGGAATCATAAATGCCATAGATTCTGACCATAATGCAATAAACTCAGAAATATGAAAATTTAAGGAAACATACCAGATCACTTGGAAATCTAAAACAAAATAAAACAAAGCTAAACAAAAAGTCTACTACACAACACTAAGAGAAAAAAATTTTTAAGCTTTACAAACTATTAGAGAATAAAAATATAAGATATAAAAATTTATAACAGGTAGATTTATTCAACTATGAGTGAAAATAAATTATACTTATGAGAGTAAGCAAAAGATAAGAAGAACAGAAGGATAGAAAAGATATTAGTAGAAATTATAGAAAGCAAAAGCAAAAATAAACTCAGAAATCAGTTAATGAACCAGCTGTTTGGGAGAGGAAAGCATATCAAGAAAATTAAAACCACAAAGGCAACAAAAACAAAAATATACAAACAAAGAAAAAACAACTAAGAAAGAAAAATAAACATCAAAAGCATCTGCAGAGCAAATGAAACCATCAACAGTTACCTATAGAGGAATGAAACTGGACCCCTATCTCACACCATACACAAGAACTAACTGAAAAATGGATTAATACTTAAGGTGAAGATCTAATACCATAAAACTCTAGAAGGAAACACAGGGGTAAGATCCTTGGCATTGATCTTGGCAATGATTTTTTCAGATTTGATGCCAAAAGCAAATGCAACAAAAGCAAAAAATAAAGAAGTGGGACTACATCAAACTAGAAAGCTTCTACACAGTAACGGAAACAATCAGCAAAGTAAAAAGATGACCTAGTATTTGAGAGAAAGTATTTGCAAAGCACATATCTGATAAGGGTTAATATTTAAATACACAAGGAAGATAGGAGAAGGCAGTGGCACCCCACTCCAGTACTCTTGCTTGGAAAATCCCATGGATGGAGGAGCCTGGTGGGCTGCAGTCCATGCTAAGGGTCGGACACGACTGAGTGACTTCCCTTTCACTTTTCACTTTCATGCATTGGAGAAGGAAATGGCAACCCACTCCAGTGTTCTTGCCTGGAGAATCCCAGGGATGGGGGAGCCTGGTGGGCTGCCATCTATGGGGTCGCACAGAGTCGGACACGACTGAAGCAACTTAGCAGTAGCAGCAAGGAAGACATACAATTCAATTGCCAACAGACAAATCACTGCATTTAAAAATGGGCGAAAGTACTCCAATAGAAATTTTTCCAGAAAAGACATGCAAATGACCAAAGTGTACATGAAACGTTGCTCAATATCACTATTTATCAGAGAAATGCAAATCAAGATCACAATGAGATACCACCTCACACTTGTGAAAAAGATAAGAGGTGACAAGGCGGAGAAGAAGGAACCCTAGTACACTGTTGTTGGGATGTAAATTCGTGTCGCCATCATGGGAAATGGTATGAAGTTTCCTCAAGAAAGTAAAAATAGAATTACTGTGTTATCCAGCAATTCTACTTCTAAGGATTTACCTGAAGAAAATGAAAACACTACCTTGAAGAGACCTAAGTACCACTATGTTCACGGCAGCATATCTACAATAGCCAAGTTTCCCTGGTGGCTCAGACGGTAAAGAATCCGCCTGTAACACGGGAGAGCTGGGTTCGATCCCTGGGTTGAGAAGATCCCCTGGAGGCAGGCATGGCAACCCATTCCAGTACTGCCTGGAGAATCCCCATGGACAGAGGAGCCTGGTGGGCTACAGTCCATGGGGCCGCGAAGAGTCAGACACGACTGAGCGACTAAGCACAGCACACACAAACATGGCAGCAACCTAAGGAGTGTTCATCGATGGGTGAATGGATAAAGATGATGTTACCCTCGCTCTCTCACACACACAGGAATATTATTCAGCCCTCAAAAGGAGGGAAGTTTTTATCATTTGCAGCAACATAGATGAACCTTGAGGGTATTGAAGTGAAATAAGCTAGAGAGAGAAAGACAAATACTGCATGTGTGCTCAATCGCTTCAGTTGTGTCCGACTCTGCGACCCCACAGACTGTAGCCTGCCAGGCTTCTCCCTCCATGGAATTGTCCAGACAAGAATCCTGGAGTGGGTTGCCATTCCCTCCTCCAGGGGCTCTTCCCAATCCGGGGATCAAACCCTTGTCTCCTGCATTTGCAGGTGGACTTTACCACTGAGCTACCAGGGAATCCCATAGATTGCATAAACAGGTGTAAAAATGCTTCAGATGAAATGGGATCCAAAGTAATCTTTCTTAACATGATGAAAACCATCCATCTGTATATTTTAAACCAACAATCACCATTCGGGTAATCGAACACTGGATAAGCCAGGTTAAAAACATCAGAAGTACCGTGATTGAAATGTGTTGTGGGAGAAACCTCTCAGTCCTGAAAAGCCATCCAAGCTTCCCGGGCCCCGAATACACGCTGCTTTGCCCGAGTTTCTCCCCTGACTGTCACCCTTTGGAGGAGATGTTATTCAGATTTCTGTGAGGTGGGTAGGGAGCAAATGCCTTCGCTGCCTTTTCCAAAGCATTTGTTTCCTCAGCGCCCTCGTGATACAGACACTTTTTGCTACTCCTATTGCCTTCGAACTGTTCCCAGCTCCTCTGAATAATAATATCCTTACATAATATTATAGGTCTTTCTTATTCCTCCCTCAGTTTGCTCTTTGTGCTTCAGAAATCATGCCCCTCTGTATCCAGATGCCCCACATATTTCAGGAGTAGAGGTTACAACCAGTGCCTTTATAACCCCAGATCCCATTTGAAGGATCTTTGAGGTTAGTGCCATAGTTTCCTAAAAGGATGTGGGTCAGAGACGTGTTTCCCAGCATCCTTACATTTGTTTCCTCAGCGCCCTCGTGATACAGACACTTTTTGCTACTCCTATTGCCTTCGAACTGTTCCCAGCTCCTCTGAATAATAATATCCTTACATAATATTATAGGTCTTTCTTATTCCTCCCTCGTTTGCTCTTTATGCTTCAGAAATCATGCCCCTCTGTATCCAGATGCCCCACGTATTTCAGGAGTAGAGGTTACAACCAGTGCCTTTATAACCCCAGATCCCATTTGAAGGATCTTTGAGGTTAGTGCCATAGTTTCCTAAAAGGATGTGGGTCAGAGACGTGTTTCCCAGCATCCTTTTTCTATTGATGTATTTATTTGTTTATTTTTGGCTGTGCCGGCCTTCTCTAGCTGCGGCAAGCAGGGGATTTCATTCGTTGTGGCACACGGGCTTCTCACTGCCGTGGTTTCTTTTGTTGGTGCTCAAGGGGTCTACAGCGCAGACACAGTAGTTGCAGCTCATGGGCTTAGCTGCTCCTCTGTGTCTGGAATCCTCCCAGACTCGGGATCAGACCCATGTCCCCGGCACTGGCAGGCAGATTCTTAACCACTGGACCACCAGGGGAAAATGCCAGCGTCCTTCTTTATTTGATCACAGTAAGCAATGAGGCCAGAGAACTTCTAGACTGCATTTCTCGCCCCTGCGGTCCCTCTGTTCTGAATATTCAGGCCTACAATGTAAGTGCATTTAAATTTTCAGACGCTTGTAAAGATAGCACAGATCACAACATATGCCCCATTAACAGGAGCTTTGGGAGAAATCTGACTCTTTCCAAACCCAGATTCCAGGCTGATCCCTCTTCCCTGATCAGCCCAGCTCCTGACAGTGTCCATAACTAGCAGGAACCAATCCAAGAAACTGCCTTGCCTTGTACCATCCCTTCATTCATTGCTGCGTTCTTTCACTTGGCTGTTCCCAGATTTCAGATTTACGGTCCTTGAAGACAGGAACCTTATCTTACCCTTCCTGACTCCCATTAGATTGAGTGCATTTTTTTTTTTTTCTATTTAGCAGGCTGAATAAATATTTGCTAAATGGATTTAAAAAGGAAAATTGAACTGCTCACATTCACCCTGTGTGAGATTTCTCAGGAGGTTAGATGGCAGGTTTTCTAATTAGGGAGCTGGTCCTCTCTGATGCCATACTGTCAGACTCGGCAAGAAAGTCCATAAAATGTGCACATGGTGAGGTGGCAGGTGGGGTTGGGGAGGGTGGACACAACTATGTGAAAACATCAGAACCGTTCTCCGGGTTAAGACGAGGCTTACGGATAGGATTGCCAGTTATGAAGGAGAGTTGGAAAGAGACAGCATGTAGTCTCATGTTGAAGGCAGAATGGACATCAGACAAAGGGATTACAGTTGAGTGGAAATAATCCAGATCATGACGGAGAGATTTCCTGAATTCAATCACAAAAGATGTAGACAGTCATCCTGTAGACACTTCCTAGAGAGCTTTTCAGATGTAATTGCCACCTACTCATTCAGAGTACGGAGAAGGCAATGGCACCCCACTCCAGCACTCTTGCCTGGAAAATCCCATGGATGGAGGAGCCTGGTAGGCTGCAGTCCATGAGGTTGCTAAGAGTCAGACACGACTGAATGACTTCACTTTGACTTTTCACTTTCATGCATTGGAGAAGGAAATGGCAACCCACTCCAGTGTTCTTGCCTGGAGAATCCCAGGGATGGGGGAGCCTGGTGGGCTTCTGTCTATAGAGTCGCACAGAGTCAGACACGACTGAAGCGACTTAGCAGTAACAGTATTCAGAGTACTTGGGCTTCCCTGGTGGCTCATGGTAAACAATCTGCCTGCAATGTGGGAGACCCGGGTTCAATGTCCTGGGTCATGAAAATCCCCTGGGAAAGGAAATGGCTACCCACTCCAGTATTCTTGCCTGGAAAATTCCACGGTCAGAGGAGCCTGGTGGGCTACAGTCCATGGGGTCACAAAGAGTCGGACACAAATAAGCAACTAACACTCTCACTTTCATTCAGAATACTTAAAATGCAGGAAGGTGTTGGTCAATTTAAGCACCATATTTTATATACTATCCTGAGAATCCATCACACGAACAGTGTCGAGAATGAGGTTTTTCAAAATTATTTATTTATTTATTTATGCCTCTGCTGGGTCTTTGATGCTGCCTGCTGTCTTCCTCTAGTGCGGGAAGTGGGGCGTTCTCTCTAGTTTTGGCTTCTCGTTGTGGTGGCTTCTCTTGCTGTGGAGCATTGGCTTCAGAGTGTACAGGCTTCAGCAGTTTGGCTCACAGGCTTAACTGCCCCATGGCACATCGGATCTTAGTTGCCAGACAAGGGATCCAACCCGTGTCCCTGTAGTGCCAGGTTCTTAACTACTGTATCACCAGGGAAGTTCCAAGAATGAGTTTTGCGATAACCCAGCTCTAAAAGAATTAAACTTCCCTTTTAAATGCATGGGCCAAATTGAAGTTCCAAATCCAAGCCCTAGCCTCGTGTAATCAGGCTGCATTTAAAAATATTAGCCAGAATGTGGCACACTGGAGAAGTGTTGAGGAGTGGGTGCACAGACACGGTGAGGAGCTGCCAGCATCGTTTTTCTGCCTTTGCTAGATGCATGGACTTGGATTCCCCAGGCCTCTTCTTTAGATGTTCAGCTGTTTAGAAAAGTGACACCCTGTTTACTTTCCATTATGAGGAAGTTCATTGCTGTGCAGGCTTGGAATTAACTGTTTTCATTTGATTACCTAAACGATAGCTACCTGTGGGTACAATCTTCCCAGTTATTCCCCTAGATATAAAGAGACAAGTAATTAATGGCCCCGTGTGCATCTTTGCCAAAGCAAAAAGGAATGTGGAAAAGCCCTGAGAGTTAGGCATGTGAGAAGTAAAGATAAAAATCTTCATTGGTTTTTCAAGACCACGTATTAGAGGGCAGTCAGAGCTCTTCACCTCCCCTGACCTTGATCTCCCCGGGAGCTCAACAGAGACCAGGAGATGCTGGGATACAGCTGTAATCAGTACAGTGCCTTTCATTTGTATATTTATGAAAAAGAAAAAATAGTGTTTCTGTCATAAATGATGGTGTGATCTCCATCCTAATTGGAAACAAACACTCCTTCCTCCAGGAGTGGCTGGATACTGTTACTCAGAAAGCCCTCCCCTCTCCCAAGACGGGAGCTGGGACTTCTCTGGTGATCCAGTGGCTAAGACTTTGCACTCCCAATGCAGGGGGCCCAGGTTCCATCCCTGCTCAGGGAATTAGACCCCACAGCGAAGAGTCTGCCTGCTGCAACTAAAAAAAAAAAAAAATCATATGCTGTGAGAAGATCAAAGATCCTGCGTGCCACAACTGAGACTCTATACATGTAAATAAATAAATATTAAAAAAAAAAAACCATGATGGTGTGATCTCCATCCTAATTGGAAACAAACACTCTTTCCTCCAGGAGTGGCTGGATACTGTTACTCAGAAAGCCCTCCCCTCTCCCAAGACGGGAGCTGGGACTTCTCTGGTGGTCCAGTGGCTAAGACTTTGCACTCCCAATGCAGGGGGCCCAGGTTCCATCCCTGCTCAGGGAATTAGACCCCACAGCGAAGAGTCTGCCTGCTGCAACTAAAAAAAAAAAAAAATCATATGCTGTGAGAAGATCAAAGATCCTGCGTGCCACAACTGAGACTCTATACATGTAAATAAATAAATATTAAAAAAAAAAAACCAGCTTAAACAAAGATGCAAGCTATCAACTAGGAGAGGCCAGAGGTTGTGCCAGGCCTGTTGAATATAATATGCATGAAGCAGAACTGGTCACACTGTCTTGAAGGTTGGGATGAAGGAAGGTTGAACTATTGCTGACTCAGATCACCCACATGGCTTCTTCTTGACCTATTCACAGTTTACATTAATTGCTCACCTTTATGGAGCCATATCTGAGACGTTCTAGACATATACTAGTTTAGGACTCTTCTAAAAGAATGCGAAACTGCTCTAGATAAGAGTAGGGGAAAACAACTTTCCAGATACCTTTCAGCTGAGGAAATGTGAGTTCAGGAAGTTCAGGTCAGGACCTCAGTCTCTGTCCTGCATGCATGTAAGCACACAGGCACAAATCAACACCTTCACGCAGTGACCAAGCATTGCTATGTTCTTAAAAGTGTTTCTTAATTTACATCTGAAATTTCACCTTCCTGTGAAGGAGTGTAGGATTCTGATTCTTTCCTGGCAGTATGTTTTAGCAGCAGGAAGGAAATACAGGAGAAGGTAAGAGAATGAATTCTTTACGTGGAGGAGCATTACATGAGGGAAACCCAACACGCACAGGGAGGGCTGGGGTCTGTGAAGAGCCATTTTTTATATATCTCACAAGTTTGTCTTCAGAAAATCAGAGTGGTCAAACTGCATTAAAACTGACCAGCTTCACCAGACGCAGCATCTTTCACCACACACGGGGTCTACTCTATGTAAGAGGATTCTTACTAAGCACCTAAGTTCTAATCAGTGGTGGGACTCTCTCAGGCAAGGTGGGGACTCTTGTCTCCGAGCATTTAACTCTAAGGTTGAAGAAAATCTCTCCAGACTGGCCCATTGTGAGAGTTCTCGTCCAGAGCATTACCCTACTTCTTACCACTTGGCACTTCCCCTGCCCTATTCTAAGAGAAGACATTTCTCCAGTTGGTCATCAAATGGAAACTGACATTAGGTTCCCTTCTAACAGAGTGCTGTAGGTGAGGCTTTTTTATATGGCCCTCTGTTCAAATCTAGAGATTAAAGTGAGCCTCAACATAAACCATAGGGAAGAAGGATAAAAATGTGAACCACACCGATGCCCAGCTGATACCTGTAAAGTGCAATTGTGTTTTAATGATAACACTTTGAAACGGCTCAGGTAAATAGAATGTTGTATGCAAAGCTTTCAGATCCCCACAAATGCCACCAGTACTTATGATTCCTGTGGGTAGGTTTGCTCTTGCTGTGTTCAAGTTTGAATGGAATATAAATGCACCATTAAACCTGCCCCAGAAGTACAGAGAACAGCTATTGCATAGTTAAGTGAAAAAGGCAGCATTTTATGTCTGATAGAGCAGTCATCTTGTAAAGAGCAAATTGGTAGAGAAAGGTAGGGGGAAGAGATATATGGAGAGTGGCCTCCACAGGAAAGGCAAATGGAAGTCTAAGTTCTTTTATAAATTCCTTTTAAGTAACATATTTTATTGAGCTTTTAGAAGAAAAATGCTGATTCTTTCCAAGGCTTAGAAATAAGGTGCCTATCCCCAAACTCTCATTCAACACACATATCAAAGCCACTCTGATCACTACCACCATTGTTAGTAAGAAGGGGAGAAAAATAGAAACAAGAAGAAAAGTCATCTTTCACTACAGTAAACAAAGTGAGTTTATCCTGTCACTGTGAATGATGGATATCTACCTATCACTTTCCCAAGGAGAGAGAAACCAAAGATTGCGTATCAATTCTATAATTTTAGGGCTGGAAGATAATAACTCTGCAGAAATGGAGCAGACTATATAAAAATCCTCTCTGAAAATGTGATTACACATAAAAATCCATAAAAATGTACAAAGTGATAGATGAACCAAAACTAAGCAAATGTAGTTTTTTATCCTTTTGGAACCAAGCAGAAATAGCATATGTAGAAAGAATGATTTTATTTTGTGTTTTTAAAAGAAATATTTGGAGCTTAATTGAATTATACTTGTGGTGGGAATTGAAATTTTCAGATGGAATATCGGGTTTTATTTTAAATTGAATATTCTATTGAAGAAATAAAGAATAAACCATCAGTGAAATATTAGCAATAAAGATGACAAATTTCAAAAAACAACTTTAAAAGCTAAGCATAATATAAGCTAGCATACTGTCTTTCTACACTTTCCTTACCCTCAAAGAGTCTCCATCAATTATTCTTGATAATTCTAATAAGGAAATCATCTTTGATCTATTCTAATTAAATCCAATTTACATATGATATTTATTCTTGAGATTCTTAAAACAAATCAAAGTTAAAACCTTTTTTGGTGCTTTTCCTGCTAAATTTACTGTGTCCCTCATACCTTCAATTTATTATTATCAATAAATCTGGAACATGCATCAAGATGCATGTCTCATTTGACTTTTTCCTTATAAGTTATTAAATTAATCCCAAATTATATACACTTCATTTTACCAAGTTATATTATTTTTTATTTATTTTCAGTTATTTTATTTATATCAGATTTTGTGATGTCCCTATCTGACATATTTAACCAATAGTCATGTAAAATAATGTGTAATTAATTTTTTTGCATTTAGAAATTACACTGATGATTAGTACTTATTTAATGATTATAATCAATGGCGGGGGGGGGAGTGCCCTTTTCTGCTATAAACTGCAAAGAGCTGGTCTCACAAGTCCTTAGAGGTCCACTTGTATTTTTCAACTTATGGTTAACAAGTAAGGACACTGTCATATAAGACAGGGGAGGTGTTTTCTCTGTATGTGGGTAAAGGGTATTATAAACACAGTATATAGTTTTTAATATGCAATTTCAATGTATTATTGACACCAACTAGATTTAAAGGATGTATGGAGGCTAGGCCAATACCATGCTACTCAGGCAGTACTTTAAATGGCCATAAGAAGAACAGCATGCACAGAACTTGGCTTCTAGCAACCTGTTTCCTCTACACTCTCAGAGGAGGGCAGACCAAGGAGCAAGTTCTGATGATCAATGATGAGGGCTCGGGAAAAGGAGATGGAGACGGATGACAGATGAAACAAATGAATTCCTGAGCAAGGCAGAGGAGACGGAATTCTCAAGCCTTGGGTTTACTACTAATTTCTTCAACATCTGATGACTTCTAAAACCTTGGGTAAAAACCCATTCAGGTTGTTTAAACTTTCACCCCTCAGCTGCCCCAGTTCTTCACAAAAGAGACCTGGTAGGAACTGACAATAGTCTAGGAGCGGGCAGGTATCTGTTATAAACACTCTGAACTGTAATTCATCTTACGAAACATCTTGGACAGGATCCAGCTGAGAACTGTAAAACACTGTGGAATACAAGATGCTTTCCCCAAAGAAACCTTGTTTGCTTATCAAAGAAAAGGCAACCAATTAATAGTTTTATTACTAATACCACTGCCCCCAAGGGCTCAAATAAAGTTTATTTATTTATTTTAAGTTCAACCTGCTAAATTCCATGCTAACACCCAACAAGGTACAGCTCGTATTACAAATGAATAACTTAATTAAAAAACATTGATTTTGCTCATTGACTGCTGCAAATTTTATTAAATATTCATGATAACATTTTGTATTTTTTATATGAGTCATGAAAGTTTTATGTGCTCTCTCCCCTACAGCAGCCTTAGGTTTTATGACAAAATCTTAGGCAGCTCAAAGTACAAATATAAATATTGCATTGACCAGCTTGGTACAATCTATGTGTGTACATAAGCCAACGAGTTGATGTGTGCACATTTACCCAAAAACCCACTGAATTACGAGAGCTGACTCACACGAGCAAGGGAGAAACTTGAAATGTTTGTGTTTTGTTTTAACCACCAAGAGGGGTCATCCAGAAACTCGTGAAACAGGCACTCTGTGAGATGGGACTTCAGAATCCTTATAACTGAGGGTGTTATCTCCCCAAATTCTGTGTGTATGTGTGATATTAAGTATATTGGTCTAGAAATAACGTAATTTCACAGGTTACAAATTCTCCACGGTAAGAGGTTTCACCAAAAGGACAAAACACTCCTCTTTTCTCAACCCCTGTGCCCCCAAAGCCAAGAAGAAGTCCACTAGGCTATGGAAGAGCCTGTAAAATTTTGTTAGAAGTTTTCCTGGTTGTTTCTGTGGCTTTATTTCCCCTGTTTATAGTGGGGTCAGTTTAGGCATTTATCATGTAGATGGAGCAGAAGTAACCCTTATCTGTTCCCCTAAGCTCTTAACAGGAACCATAAATGTTTGGAGTCAGCTGACAGCTGTGTGAAGTGAATCAGAGGACACATTATTTGGAATGTTTTTATCAGTATTTGGAAAATTTCACTTAAAATTTTGCAAAGCGTTCAGCAGAACATCACTGCGACTTTGAACTTTGGCAGTCTTTCTTCTCTCTCTGTCTCAGACATTTAGAAACAATTGAGAAGTTAAGTCACTTCCTCAAATCACCTTGCAGGTCAGAGGGACTGGGTCAGGTCTCTGACCTGTACAGTCTTCCCCAAATTTAATAAACTTCCTTAGGAATACAATCATAGCAACCCAGGCTTGAAAAACAAACCTTGAGTATTACTAAGTACTTGTCAAAAAGGTTCCAGCCGTACTTGGCATACTTTGCAAATGCTCTCATGGTGAAAGGTGAGGGAGGGAGAAGGGGCAGAAACATGCTTTTCAAAAGGACATACTTCACAGGAAAAACAAGAAGCATTTCTTAAAATGTGGAACTAAAAGGCAGGTCAGAAGATCTTTGAAATATACACTATCATATGATATCACTGATATGTGGAATCTAATTTTAAAAAATGATACAAATGAACTATTTACAAAACAGAAGCAGATGCACAGATATAAAAACAAACTTATGGTTACCAAAGGGGAAACGTTTTGGAGGGGTAAATCAGGAAACTGGGATTAACATACACATATCCAAGTGGCACAGCAGTCAAATAATCCACCTGCCAATGCAGGAGATGTAAGAAACGCGGGTTCAGTCCCTGGGTTGTGAAGATCCCCTGAAGAAGGAAATGGCAACTTGCTCCAGTATTCTCGCCTGGAAATTTTCATGGACAGAGGAGCCTGCTGGGCTATAGTCCACGGAGTTGTAAAAATGTCAGACACGACAGAGCAACTGAGCCCATGTGTGCATCCTACTGTATATAAGATGGATAACCAACAAGGACCTACTGTATAGCACAAGGAATTCTGTGCAATATTCTGTGATAACCTATATAGGAAAAGAACATGAAAAAGAATGTATATACATATATAATGAGTCACTTTGCTGTACACTTGAAACTAACACAGCATTATAAATAAACTCTACTCTAATAAAATTTTAAAAATGCAAACATACATTTCTCTGAAAAGCAAAATTATATTTTCGTAAGACATTCACCAAAGGTAGTGTGTGGAAATCCTTTAATTCAATTTTGCTGTTAACGAGTGACCTCAGTATGTTTCCGCTGTGTATGGCCCTCTTCTCTGTCCCCCCATCACAATGGTTCCTGTGGGCTCTGGTAGGTCGTATCCAAAGATTGTACTTCACCCTGGGACCCTGGGCAGCTGTTTCCTGTTGGGTTGGGTCAATGAGACAGCAGATATAAAGATGAAAGCAGAGAGATAAAGGGATTGCCTCCCGGCTGCTCCCAGCCTTGGGCTGAGTTATCAAGTTTCTGCCCTGTTTGTTTTCTTTGCGAAGACTCTTTCCTCTCCTTGTTCCTGGTGCCTCTTTCTGCTTCTGGTTCTTGGGTTCCTCTTGCTGGCTTTGGGTCTTTGGTCCCTTGGTAGCTACACACCCAACAATCATGAAAAATCCTTTGAGCCATCTGAGTTAGGATTTCTTGTGTCTTTCTTTTCCTGCTAGAATTAGAACTAGCAAAAGCCAAGAAGTTGTAGCTCCTACTAAGTGTTCTTCACAGGTGGTGCTACTGCAGTCCCCAAACTTTTTGGCACCAAGGACCTGTTTTGAGGAAGACAATTTTTCCATGGACCAGGCTGTGGGAGAGATGGTTTGGGGATGATTCAAGTGCATTACATTTACTGTGCATTTTATTTCTATTATTTCTTTATTTTTAAATTGTTGGCTGCATTTGGTCTTAGTTACTGCACATGGGCTTCTCTAGTTGTAGTGAGCGGGGGTTATTCTTCATTGCAGTGCTCGGGTTTCTCATTGCGATTGCTTTTCTTGTTGCAGAGCTTGGGTTCTAGGAGCGAAGGCTTCGGCCGTTGTGGTTTGCGGGCGCTAGTGGGCTAGCTCAGTAGTTGTGGTGCACGGGCACGTGGGGTTTCTTCCTAGACTAGGGATTAAACCTGTGACCCCTGCATTGGCAGACAAATTCTTACTAGACCACCAGGCAAGCCCTTATTTCTATTATTATTACATCAGCTCCACCTCAGATCCTCAGGCATTAGATCCTGGAAGTTGAGGACCCCTGATGTAAAATGACTCTAGAGGTCAGATCACAGGTAGGTTTCAAAGAAGAAACTTTCTAAAGAATATCAAAAGATGATCACCAATCAATACGTGAGAATTTGTGTCTACAGATTCCTATGAACTGAGAGATTTGCAAAATGCCATGCATTTACATCAGTGTTATTTCCCTTTCCGTTGTGGTGAGTAACCAGGAAAAACAAAACAAAGCAATACATATATATACATATATATATTTCAGCCAAACAACCCAACCATTCCTTGCAAGGAGTCCAGTGAGAGACCCCAGGGCATGTGCTCTGCAAGTGTGACACATTTTGAAAGGAACTCATGTCCCTAGCTCAGCTGGACTGTGAACCAGGTCTATAGAGCCACCTTTAGTCCTCCCAGGGAATAAATTAAATCTGCATCTTGACTGTGTTGCCTGGAAGACTTTTTAAATTATTTATGGCACAGTAGCAGGGAGCTGCTCTTCCCTGCAAGCTGGGGGTGGGGTGGCATGTCTACTGCCTTTTGTGGATTGCGGGGCCACTGCGCTCCTAAGTTCAGTGATGCCCAGGGAACAATAACCAGGCTGGAGGCAACCAAGATGCATTAACAGGAAAGTGGCACTAAATCACTGTTTAGTTGGGAGAGTGCTTTCAGACTGGCATGGCTGCCACTCTGCTCTGGCTCTTACCTGACAGGGCCGATGTCTGCTGATGCCTGGCTGGGGCAGGCTGGGCGGGTGATGGGCCGAGGACCCCACAGATTCAGGGTTGAAGTTTTCGAAAAGGAAATAAGAAGAAACTCAACAATGTGTAGAAGAGATTTTGCTCACTTGACTTCTGCTTTTGTTGTTGTTGCTGTTGGCATGTTAGACTCTGCTACCCCATGGACTGTAGCCCGCCAGGCTCCTCTGCTTCTGCTTAGTTTTATGTATATAAACTAAGAGTTTTGGTCTCAGTTTGTATACACACTCAATGTTCAAATGGCTTTACCTTGAGAATCAGAGGACCTGACCAGTTCCCATAGGGGTGGTTCACAGGAGTTCCTTAAAGCTTCTCAAGGGTTTACTGGTAATTTGGAGATCGTGGAAGCACAGAGCCATGTGGAGAGCTTCAGTGGTTTTCCTTTAGGTGAGACTTTCCTGCTTTTTGCAGTAGTCATGTATGGATGTGAGAGTTGGATACAAAGAAAGCTGAGTGCCGAAGAAGTGATGCTTTTGAACTGTGGTTTTGGAGAAGACTCTTGAGAGTCCCTTGGACTACAAGGAGACTCAACCAGTCCATCCTAAAGGAAATCAGTCCTGAATATTCATTGGAAGGACTGATGCTGAAGCTGAAGCTCCAGTACTTTGGCCACCTGATGTGAAGAAATGACTCATTTGAAAAGATCCTGATGCTGGGAAAGATTGAAGGCAGGAGGAGAAGGGGACGACAGAGGATGAGATGGCTAGATGGCATCACCAACTCATGGACATGAGTTTGAGTCAATTCCAGGAGTTGGCGATGGACAGGGAGGCCTAGCGTGCTGCAGTCCATGGGGTCGCAAAGAGTCTGACACGACTGAGCGGCTGAACTGAGCCTTTCCTGTGGACCGATTCCTTGTGCTTTGATGCCCAAATTGCTTTAGCATGAATTTAAAAACCTATTATATAGTTACAGAGAAAATTTAAATTCACACATATCCTGGGACAACAAATACATTAGGCATCAAGGTAAAGTCATTTCAATGACTAATAGATGCTTTTTTAAAAAGATCCATCATGTAATAAGTCCTGGTGGAATAATGCAGTGTGGAGGAGAGGTCAGAGAGTGGACACTACACAGGAAGATGGGGGATGCCAAGGACGGTCTGGTCTGTCATTTTCCTAAAAACAAGGCTTAGTAAGTGATTTGTCCTACTTGTCTGGACAGAGGGAAATTCTAACCTAAAATGCATATTTAGGACCATCTTTATTTCAATTTGTCAGGGTTATTAGTAGCTGATTTCATGGGGACTAAAATAGAAACTGAGTATCCAAAATTTATATGAACTTTCTTCCCAGACCATAAAATCTCTTCTACACCTTGTCTGATCTCTCCATATCCAAGTTAAGAGACCACCTTATTATCTCATTTTACTATTAAAGAAAGTAAGGCATGGAAAAATGGAAAATTTTGCTTTCCTTGATAAATAGATGGGTAGGTAGATAGACAGATAGATAGGTTCTAACTATAGCAATACAGATAGAGCTATATGGATATAGGAAGTAGTTTTATTTATTCTAATATTAGTATGTGTTGCTTTTATGTATGCGGTAAACATCAATTAATTCTCTAGTCTAGAAGGAAAAGTGCTAAACTTGGAGCAAAACCTATCATTGGAGGTAATATCCAAAATATATACAATGAATTTAGTACCAAAAATGCATATTACGCATTTGCCAGCAGGGAACCACAAATTCTTACTATTTTCTAAATGCATTATTCAAGTATAATGTACATAGAGAAAATAACCATATCATTAAGTGATTAATTCATTAATCTGTGTGTGTGTGGGTGTGTGTGTATATATATATATATATTTTCTTTTTTTTTTTTAATCTCAACATAGAGATATGAGATTGCAGAGTTGGACCATAAAGAAGGCTGAGTGCCAAATAATTTATTCTTTCAAACTGTGGTGCTGGAGAAGACTTGAGAGACTCTTGAACAGCCAGGAGATCAAACCAGTCAATCCCAAAGGAAATCAATTCTGAATATTCATTGGAAGGACTGATGTTGAAGCTGAAGCTCCAATACTTTGGCCAACTGATGCTAAGAGCTGACTCATTAGAAACCCTGATCCTGGGAAAGACTGAAGGCAGGAGGAGAAGGCAACGACAGAGGATGAGATGGTTGGATGCCATCACCAACTTGATGGAAATGAGTTTAAGCAAGCTCCAGGAGTTGGTGATGGACAGGGAAGCCTAGTGTGCTGCAGTCTGTGGGGTCGCAAAGAATCACACATGACTAAGCAACTGAACTGAACTGATAGGTCAGCCAGTAGAGGAGCCAGTAGGAAGGAGCCAGGTAAAAACTAAGAGCTTTAGCACCACAGCAGACTGTAGGCTCCAGAGACGACAGCAGTCATACTTCCATCCCCTAAGCTCTTCTGCAATGTGACCTTTCTATTCCTTTATCAGGAGGTAGAGTTTATTTCTCTCCTCACTTGCATCTGGTTAGCTCTGCAACTGCTCTGACCAACACAACACAGCAGAAAAGACACTGTGTCCTTTCTGGGTACAAACTTATAGTGGTTTGGTAGCTTTGGCACCCCACTCCAGTACTCTTGCCTGGCAAATCCCATGGACGGAGGAGCCTGGTGGGCTGCTGTCCATGGGGTCATGAAGAGTCGGACACGACAGAGTGACTTCACTTTCACGCACTGGAGAAGGAAATGGCAACCCACTCCAGTGTTCTTGCCTGGAGAAGAATCCCAGGGGCGGCGGAGCCTGTTGGGCTGCCGTCTCTGGGTCGCACAAAGTCGGACACGCTGAAGTGACTCAGCAGCAGCTTTAACTTCACACCTCTTGGAATATCTGCTCTTGGTATGTGCTATCTCAGAAGCTAAGAAGCCCAAGTCACACGGAGGGGCCACATGGAGGTGCCTCAGTCACTCCCCAGCTGAGCACGCAGCCAACAGCCAGCATCACCTCCCATCCACACAAGTGCCATCTGGATATCTCACTCCGTCAGGACCTCAGATGACAGTTGCTGCAGTCAATACCTGACATCAATTACACGAGATGGTCCAGTAAGAAGAGCCCAGCTGACGCAGGTCAACCCACAGATCTGTGAGAGAGAGCATTACACGGTTTTAAAACCCCTGCTTTTGGAGGTGGTGTGCTAACTAAGAACAGATAGCTGGAATATGTACCAAACCACCCATACTGGAATTCAGCTTTGATGGAAAGAAGGCAGAAAAGAGGCCAAAAAATAAGTGAGATAATAGATAGGTTTCCAGATTGGGTAAGAAATGAGAGGTGAGATTTAGAAGCATATCATTTGGTAAGAAAGAGAAAAATATGGAGTTTCAGATTTAAGAAAGGGATACATATTTGAAATATCAGATATGTGTAACTTAAGACAGAATCCAGCAAAAATTCACTTACATGCTGATGTTGTAAGCTATAAACGTGAAGAATACCATTTGTCAGGAGGCTGGGATTTCCCCATCTGTGCTCAGCTGTCCAGTTAAGAGAAGAAAAATCCAATGACAGGACTGATCTTGGATTGCAATTTTAAAGAGTGTGTGAGGAAGGAAGAGAAAGCAAGATAGCTGTGGGTTCAGGTAGGTATTACTTGAAGCAATGGCCCATGGCTTTTAGCCTGTGCAGGGAAAAGAAATGAAATGGGGAGATACCTCATAATAGGAGTGAAGGAAAAGAAGATGCAGAAATTTGAGGCCTAAAAGATTACTATGCAAGAGAAGGCATTCCGGAAGTTGGAGAGGTTCAGTTTTGACCCCAAAATAGAATATTATTGAATTTTTTGCTGTTTTTTATAAACTTAAAACAGGATAAAAAGGAAATTTTTTTATAACCTTACTGGTAATAAAAGGTTATACCAATGAAATATTAAGGGTTGTGTGTGTGTGCTCAGTCGCTCAGTTGTGTCCAGCTCTTTGTGACTCCGTGGACTGCAGCCCACGAGGCTCCTCTGTCCATGGGATCTCCAGGCAAGAATGTTGGAGTAGGTGGTCATGCCCTCCTCCAGGGTATCTTTCTGACCCAGGGATTGAATTCACGTCTCCTGCATTGACAGGTGGATTCTTTACCACTGAGTCACCTGGGAAGCCCCTAAAGCTTAAGTATCATTTAAAAACTAATGTATGTATTAATAAAAATCCAAACCAATTAATATTTCCACTTGGCAGTCATCTGTAAGCAACCCTGGACGGGAAGCTGACTCAGAGGGGAGGTGTAATTTGACCACACCCAGGTGTGAGAAGCCCACTCACGTCCACTCATGAGAGCTGACTGTGTACACCTCTATGTTTCTGCTCAGTGACATCACACTGTAGCTTCACACCGGCCACGGTGAAACATTTACAAACTACTGAAATTTGCAGACACCACACATCAGGGCTTTGTTTCCCAGAAAGTGGCCGTTAAATATTTTCTGGCACACTACCACCTATTCTGTCCCTGTAACTTGTTTCCACCAGAAAGAAAACTTACTTTAGTACATTCTTGTCAATGTCTAGTAGCTTATGCCTTATCCTGCAAAGGGCATAAGTGGAAGGTTATTTCCCCCTACTTTTATTATCTGCATGAAGGACAACTGTTGGATTCAAGATTAGTGATTTACCACATATGAAGACACATATGTGTCTTCTCCCCCTTTCCAAGCCAGAACCTTCCCAGACTGAAGGAAAAAGGCAACAAACAAGCTGAAGTCAGCAAAGTTCAGCCATGTGAAGATGTACGTCCTATAACAGCTATGGAATTAGAAAAAGGATCAACTGTGAAAAGATTATTTTAAGAGGGGAAAACTGGCATACTTTAATCTTCCTTCTCAGTGACCTCCTGGTGGAGTGAACTGAAGTCAGAAGTATTCTTTGTGATCCCCAAGAATACGCCCACCCACCCTGCTACTCGCCAAAACCTGCTCCCCCCACAACTGTACACATTCCTACTGCCTTTAGCTTTCAAACATTATAATATAGGCACTGAAAGTGAAGTCACTCAGTCGTGTCCGATTCTTTATGACCTCATGGACTGTAGCCTACCAGACTCCTCGGTCCATGGGATTTTCCAGGCATAAATACTGGAGTGGGTTGCCATTTCCTTCCCCAGGGCATCTTCCTGACCCAGGGATCGAACCCAGGTCTCCCACATTATAGGCAGATGCTTTACCACCTGAGCTATCAGAGAAGTACAGACACTGAAAGGAACACTAAATAAACTAACCACTAATAAAAAAAAAAAAAGCTACTGACCACACCTATTTGCCCACTGAAGCAGCTGATATATAATAATCTAGGGCCAAAATAGGGTGAGAACTTCCTACTTCACTTTTAGGAAATTTTTTTTCAGTTTAGTTTTCAAATACTGCCTGCATCTTTCTTTCTCCCTCATTCTGCTTTATAGTAACAAAAAAGTAATACATTAGCTCAAGAATCTGCATATCTGAGGTTATTGATATTTCTCCCGGAAATCTTGATTCCAGCTTGTGTTTCTTCCAGTCCAGCGTTTCTCATGATGTACTCTGCATAGAAGTTAAATAAGCAGGGTGACAATACACAGCCTTGAAATATTCCTTTTCCTATTTGGAACCAGTCTGTTGTTCCATGTCCAGTTCTAACTGTTGCTTCCTGGCCTGCATACAGATTTCTCAAGAGGCAGGTCAGGTGGTCTTGATGAAAGTGAAAGTGGAGAGTGAAAAAGTTGGATTAAAGCTCAACATTCAGAAAACGAAGATCATGGCATCTGGTCCCATCACTCATGGAAAATAGATGGGTAAACAGTGGAAACAGTGTCAGACTATTTTTTGGGGCTCCAAAATCACTGCAGATGGTGACTGCAGCCATGAAATTAAAAGATGCTTACTCCTTGGAGAAAAGTTATGACCAACCTAGATAGCATATTCAAAAGCAGAGACATTACTTTGCCAACAAAGGTCCGTCTAGTCAAGGCTATGGTTTTTCCTGTGGTCATGTATGGATGTGAGAGTTGGACTGTGAAGAAGGCTGAGTGCCAAAGAATTGATGCTTTTGAACTGTGGTATTGGAGAAGACTCTTGAGAGTCCCTTGGACTGCAAGGAGATCCAACCAGTCCATTCTGAAGGAGATCAGCCCTGGGATTTCTTTGGAAAGAATGATGCTGAAGCTGAAACTCTAGTACTTTGGCCACCTCATGCAAGAGTTGACTCATTGGAAAAGACTCTGATGCTAGGAGGGATTGGGGGCAGGAGGAGAAGGGGATGACAGAGGATGAGATGGCTGGATGGCATCACTTACTCGATGGACGTGAGTCTGAGTGAACTCCGGGAGTTGGTGATGGACAGGGAGGCCTGGTGTGCTGCGATTCATGGGGTCGCAAAGAGTAGGACATGACTAAGTGACTGAACTGAACTGAGCTCAAGAATAAAAGGTTCCTGGGAATATAAATGAAAACATAATCCTCAGAGGATTTCAACCTAGCAAATTTGAAATAAGACACAAAAATTTTATCTGCTAGGCAAAGCAAACCTGGGAATTTTGAGCTGTTCTTTACTAAACTAGATTAATATTTTTTCCATTCATGCAATAAAAACTTACTGAGAATGACTTAGATGTGAATATAAGGGTAATAAAATTCTTTGTGACTCACTCTCAGAATTGCAATATAGACTTGAAAGGTTTCATTAAAATTAGAAGCATGTTGGCTTATTCTGTTTCTATTAGATGCACTTTATTTGGGGGAGAATTAGGAGAGATGAATATGTAATAACTAGTGTTAAAATGCAGATTGATGTTTTTGAGACAGAAGAAGAACCTAACAAAACATTCTACTTGAACTCTGGTTGGCGTGACATTCTTTTCTTTTGTAAAAATTTATTTATCTATTTGGCTGTGCTGGGTCTTCATGGCTGCATGGCTTTTCTCTAGCTTTTTTTTTTAGCGAGCAGTTCTACTCTCTAACTGCGGTGTGTGGGCTTCTCATTGCAGTGGCTTCTCCTGTTGCAGCCTGGGCTTCAGAGCACAGGCTCAGCAGTTGTGGCACACCGGCTTACTTGCTCTGGGGCACGTGGGATCTTCCCAGAACAGGTATCGAACCTGTGTCTCCAACACCGGTAAGCGGATTCTTTACCACTGAGCCATCAGGGAAGCCCTGGTGACATTCTTTATGCCAATGGCTTCAGTGATAATCCCATTAGGCTTTTGCAGGTGTTATGCTAGTCTCTGGATGGCCTCCTTCCATATTTTCCCTTGAATACAGTAGGAAACAGACCCACATTTCCTTCTGAGACCAAATGATAAGGCATGTGGTGAATTCTGTTTACTGGTTACTCTGTTGAGTGAATGAGAATTATCTAGCAGGGAAAAATAATTTTCCTTATTGTTCCCTCCAAGGACACTTATTAAAATGGATTTTTAAAATGAATATGCCATGATACAGCAAATTAAGCTCATTATATCAAAACAACAACACACTATGAGATTTTGAAGATATGCAAGTTGTAAAATTTTTATATAAGGGGAAACTACTATATTGTGGATATGGTTTTTTTTTTTTTTTCATCACTCCTACATGACAATATCTGGGGACAAGAAGAGACTTTAAAATTTCAACAAGCAAGGAAAAATGACATGGGAAGTGCTATGGATTTGTAGATGAAAGCTACAAATGTTTGTTTGTTTGTTTCTTCCCCAAGTCCATATGTTGATGTTCTAACCCCCCAAGTGATAGTATTTTTGAGATGGGGCCTTTGAAGGGTGATGAGGTTTAGATGAGGTCATGAGGATGGGGCCTTTGTGGTGGGATTAGTGCCCTCAGAGGAAGAGACAGCAGAGGGTTTGCTCACTCTCTTTCTCTCTGCCATGCATGGGCACCATGAGAAGAGTCTTCTGCAAACCAGGAGGAAAGCTCTCACCATGAATTGTGAGAGAAGCTCTCACAAATTGGCTAGAACCTTGATCCTGCACTTGCCAGCCTCCAAGTCTGTGATAAAATAAATTTCTGTTGTTTAAGCTCCCAGTTTACAGTATATTATTATGGCAGCCTGAGCTAACAGATAGTCTATGCTCTCAAAGAACTCAGTCTAGAGGAGATGAGAAGTACACAAGTTAATTTAATAAGTACTGTGGCCACAATATGCATGAGGTGTTAATAAACTACACTGAGAAATGACTTTGTTTTCCTCTGAGATATAATAGGTGACAAGGTAAAGAAACTGCCCAGATACTTCACTTTTTTTTTTTTTGGCCATATCACACAGCATGTGGGATCTTAGTCCTCCAACCAGAAATTGAACCTGCACCTCTGGTAGGAGAAGCAATGAGTCTTAACAACTGGACTGCCAGGGAAGTCTCAGAAACTGCTGAGATGTTAAAGTGACTGGCCCAGGAAAAATTGTTGGTAGCAGAGGCAGAATACTGAAATTTTGTGTGTGTGCACATATATTTGGGCTTCCCAGGTGGCTCAGTAGTAAAGAATCCATCTGCCAACAGAGGTGATGCAAGAGAGTCAGGTTCAATCCCCAGGTAGGGAAGATCCCTTGGAGTAGGAAATGGCAACCAGTTCCATTATTCTTGTCTGGAAAATACCATGGATGAGGAGCCTCATGGACTACAGTCCATGGGGTTGCAAAGAGACAGAAACAACTGAGCACAATGTGCATATATTTAGATGGATAAATACATTTTTTACCCATTCACTTGGTGAATTTTTACTGTGTTAACCCCTATAATACATGTTAACATGAATATCTAATTCTGTACTCGTAACCACCGTGGTACCATTTGACAGATGAGAAATCTGAGGTTGAGCGAGATCTACTAACTTGCCCAAGGTCACCTAGCTAGCAAAAATCAGAGCTTCACTTTGAATCAAGACACTGGAAACATCAAAGTTTTTGGAAGGTAAGAAAGTGAAATGACTTAAAAGAAATGAGATCGTATATGAATGATGATTAGTAGATCGTAAGACTTTCTCACTTGCTATTAACACACATGAAAATAACACAAATCATATCATTTTCTCTTCACTAAAATTGGGATAATACCTTCTTCAGAAGGTAATGGGACTCTAAGGAAGCTTCTCTCTCACTCCCTGGGAGAGTGTACCCACACTCTCTCCAGACCATTGCAAAACCACGGTCACTTCGAAGCTTAGGGCATCTGGTCTAACCAGCCTCTCACCATAGCAGGGGGCCAACATTCCTAAGAGCCTGAACTGTGGCCATGATCATCGGGAACTCCAAAGTCTATGTGGATGATGCATCCAACACTCTGGCTCAATGTCTTTTCTGACCACCTCCCGTGGTGCCCTGCAGCCACCCAGCCATCACATCCTTGAGGCTGCCGTCACGTCTGCAATCACAAGCTCATGCCTCTCTCTCTCCAGTCACAGCCTCCTCTCCCTCCAGCTTGGTCAATTAAAGAGCTCCGTGGAAACTGCCCTTCAAGTGGACAAAGAAATACTTTCCAACACACGGGATGTGTTCTCTCCCCTTTGCTTTCATTCCCTGTTTACCCTGCTTGGATCTCATGTCCCCCACTGGTGTCATTCTTTTTGTTTTTCCCTCCTTCCTTCTCATCTTCATGGCACAAAGGGAAATTATTCTACTTACAGAAGCCCTTGCCTAAGAGCTATCAAAATGGAACGTTGCATTTTATCACAACTGGTTGTAACATCAGAAGCTTGATAACAAATTTTGAGTGGCCTGGAATACCAGACTTTTACTGGACCTACTTAAAATCTCTTTTCTGACTAACAGAGTAACAAAACTTTAAAAAATTAACTCTATACAGACTTATGGATTCATTCCATTCTATCTAGAGTGGTGCTTTTTAATCCTTTAATTAGCGTAATAACTATAAATCATCTCACTATCAATATTTAATGACCTCTTTTTTTCCCCCTATCTAACTACTCAGAGCGTTTCTCCACTGATGTATTTTTCTTGCCTGGAAGGCAATAAAATTGGCTTTGTATCTCTTTAAGCTTTAGTGTTATTTGTTTTATTTTTTGACAAGAAAATCCCAACTCTAGATAGGTTTAATCTCTCTGCTTCTTTACGTCTTGATCTGAATAGTTGAAAAACACTGAAGAAAAAGAGCACTAACTCACATATTATTATCATTAGATTGTGTTTAAACAACATCCCAATTGGATGGTCTTGGTAGCTGGCTCTAGTGAAATTTTCTCAAACCCCAGGGATTACTCATATACAAGTCAATGGCATATTCTTCGTCTTCTGCAATTTAAGCAAAGAAAAACGTGACACTGATGCCCAGTCACCACTATGTTTTATAATATTATATTCCTTCGACTGACATAATTCTCTCATTTCTTCTTATCTCTTCTTATGCTGTTTCTTTTTTTCTACTCACCCCTTAAACCAGAGCTCTTCCCTAGGGTTCTGTTCTTACAATTTTTCTAATGATGTCTTCTGTCCATGGATCACTACTTGTATGAAAGCAATTCTCACAATTTCCAAGTCTAGATCTCCATTCAAGAAGAGTCCTTTGATTTCTGGACCTAAATGTTCAACTGTCTGTTGGACAAACTTGTGATGGCATTCTCCGAAGGAAGGGAGGAAAAGAGTTCTCCAGTGGGGGTGGGATGGGGGTGGTGGAGGGAAGCTTAAGAAGGAGGGTATACATGTATGCATATAGCTGATTCGCACTGTTATACAGCAGAAACTAACACAGCATTGTAAAGCAATTATACTTCAATTTAAAAAGTATAAATAAATAAGCGATTAGTCTGTAATTCAAAAAAAGCATATTCTAGGAGGCCTGTGCAGGGGAGAGGCTAAGCAGGTGGGCGAGCAGGTCAAGAGACAGGTTGGGGGAGGGGTGGCAGGACCCACGGACCTTGTACATCTTCAGGGATCATCAGAAGGTCTTTCTACCTGGAGATTTTTGAGACTGACTTAGGCTTTAAAAGAACAGTTTTTCTGCCAAGGGTAAAAGGATGGAGCATAGATAGAAGACAGATAAGCCAGGCAAAAAGTAAAGGAGACTTTTAATCTAAAATTCACATAGGACTTTTGTTTTCAAGCTTTTTCTTAGGACATAAAATTGTTGCATCCAAAATAAAAGAGAGGCATCATATTGTCTCCATAAATTACTGTGAAATTCAACTTAATTTAACTTTGTTCTAATTCTCAGTCCTAAATTAGAATGTTCCATTTTAATTTTAACACATCCTAAATTCTGTCTTAGCGGATAAACTATGCTGAATCTGGTTCAACTCTCGCCATTAGGCCAAGCCAGTATCCAAAGTCCTTACAGGTGACGGACATTTTTAGTTTTGGGAATCAGGTTTCTGCCTCCCTTACTTATTGCCCACTATTAAATGCTTATAATTCTGTGCATATTTCTTTTTGGTTTTCTTCTCTGTCCTTTTTTCACTTCCATAGAGAAGGTATGCTTATATTTGTCAATGTTTTGTTGATAATATACAAATCTTTCCTTTATGACCACATTTTCATCAACCAGGAGAATGAAACCATCCCTCTCTCAATAGTTTCTAGACTCAGAGCTTATTCAAACAATTTTTAATATTAATACAATATCTAATTTAACAGTAATTATATCAATAGTTTAGCAATTTGCAACCTTTAACAAATTAACTTCAGAAAAAAAGAATTACTTAGAGTTTGCTTTCTGAAAAAGGTTGCTTCCTTTACATACACTACAGCAATTTTAACAGAATTAAAATGGGAATTATGAACATAAGTTGTTTTCAAGTGATCATGAATATTTTTAATTACAAAAAGATATAATGCATTTTACCAATATTACCTCATTTCCATGGGAGATGCTTTTCTTCATTTGAAAATATTAAAGCAGGCCCTCCCAACCTTATGTGGTGTGCTGATTTTAAAGCACATCTAAACTATTGAACACACCGCCTATTGAAAGGTAGGGTGCACATGCCCCAGTCATTAGGGCTGACCCTAATGACTTCCCTGTAACCAGCAGATCACAACGGAAGTGGTGCTGAGTGACTTCTGAGGCTGCACCAGAAAAGACTGAGGAACCAGCCAGGTTCTGCATGAGAAGTTTGAAACTGTCTTGTAGAAAGTCTATGCCAATTTTGATTGACAGTCCAGCTGAGTCCCAGTTAATCACCTACATCAACCCTCAGGCAGATGATGGAGCCAAATTGGAAATACACCCCTGTCGAGCCTTCAGGTCATGTTACAGACTAGCCAACACGAGAGACCTTAAGTGAAAACTGCATTGCCAGGTCCTTCTTGAATTCCTGGCCTACACAACTGTGGGAAAAAGTAAAAAATTGTTTTAAGTTGCTAAGCGTGGTGATAATTTTTTTTTATACACAAATATTAGAGCCACTACTTGGAGTTCCCTGGTGTCTCAGACTATAAAACAAATCCTAGTGCAATGCAGCAAAGGCGGGTTCGATCCCTGGGTCAGGAAGAGCCCCTGGAGAAGGGAATGGCAACCCACTCCAGTATTTTGGCATGGACAGAAGATCCTGGCAGGCTTACAGTCCATAGGGTCGCAAAGAGTCTGATATGACTGAGGGCCTAACATTTTCACTTTCACACACGTTTAAAAGTCCCCCATTGTTATCTGACCTTACAACCTTGCAAGCTACATACAAATATTTCCAAAGAAGTATGCTTTCATAGATAGGAGTCATATGTTAATACAAAGAACTAGTTTTATTTTTATTAAAATGTCTCAAGAACCCTGATTGTAAGCATTTTGGAGGGCCGGAGACAATGAGAATAAAAAAGAAAAATAGGTTCAGGCTGCCAATTCCTTTTATTAGACCTATTGTGTTTTAAAGATTATGTCTAATTACTTAATGGTTACGAAGTCAAGGGCCTTTGTCTACCTTTGAGCATATTAATTATCTTCCATCTTAGTTTCATAAACTCAAGGATGTAAGTAATTTTTACTTTCCTAGATCATGTCTTCTAGGAAGAATTGAACACTTTTCACTTTCAAATAAAATACTTTAGAAGATAATTTTGAAAGTAGGAAGTTCCAATTCTTGAGAGATATTAGGATGGGAGGTAAGGAGGGGATTGGGAGAGCAGAGTTGTTGCTTTGTGGTTCAAGTGGCTGGAGGCTAACTTTTTGGATGGATTTATCTATGGCATCTTTCAAAGCTGAGAAACATTCTGCTGCTGCTGCTGCTAACTCGCTTCAGTCGTGTCCGACTCTGTGGACCCCATAGATGGTAGCCCACCAGGCTCCCCCATCCTTGGGATTCTCCAAGCAAGAACACTGTAGTGGGTTGCCATTTCCTTCTCCAATGCATGAAAGTGAGAAGTGAAAGTGAAGTCACTCAGTCCTGTCCGACTCTTAGCGACCCCATGGACTGCAGCCTACCAGGCTCCTCCGCCCATGGGATTTTCCTGGCAAGAGTACTGGAGTGGGGTGCCATTGCCTTCTCCGGAGAAACATTCTAAGGATCATTTATTTTTACAAGATCATGCAAACAAATATATATATATATATATATAATTTTTTTATTTTTAAAAAATGTACTATGTCTCATCATATAAAATGTATCAACTGGATTAAAATCAAGTTTTGCCAAAGGAATGGTTGCTAAAGAAACCAAAGGAATAAAATTTACTTCTTTCTCTTATACTTTTGATCATTTTTCATTTCTTTTTTATGAGTCATACAACTGCCATCAGGAGACATTGGTCAGAGAGAGAAGCTCTTTGAACTGGTTAGGACAGACATTCTCAAAGTGTGGCCTGGGGATGCCTGTGGGTACCAGAGACCCAATCAGGAGGTCTGTGAAGTCAAGCTATTTTTATAAAGATGTTTAAACTTTATTTGCTATTTTTCATCTAACTCTCTCATGAGTGCACTGTGGTGTTTTCTGGAGGCTGTGATATTTTCTGGAGGTGTGTGATATTGCAACAGACTGAACGCAGAGCTCTATACACAAGAACTCATTTGTCTTATTTTATAGGATATTAAAAGATTACAAAACTATAAAATAATGCCACTTTGTAACTATTTCTTGAAATAAAATTATCTTATAAAATTGTTCACAAAAATAATGTTTTTCTTTAAAAGCATTAGCATTGATGGATTTATTATTACACTGAATAAATTAATAACTTAAAAATTTCTCAGCTTTAATCTCTAATGTAAATATTGGCTAGACACAACACATATAAATAAATAGTCTTTGAGATCCTCAAAAATTTTTAAAAAGGTAAAGAAAAATGGGGACCAAAATGTTGAGAATTTTAGAAATTTATCTGAGGAAACAAATGTTATTTTACTGACAACAGATAATACATCTTTCAGTTCAGTTCAGTTGCTCAGTTGTGTCCGACTCTTTGCGACCCCATGAATCGCAGCACGCCAGGCCTCTCTGTCCATCACCAACTCCCGGAGTTCACCCAAACACATGTCCATTGAGTCGGTGATACCATCCAGCCATCTCATCCTTGGTCGTCCCCTTCTCCTCCTGCCCCCAATCCCTCCCAGCATCAGAGTCTTTTCCAATGAGTCAACTCTTCGCATGAGGTGGCCAGAGTATTAGAGTTTCAGCTTTAGCATCAGCCCTTCCAAAGAACACCCAGGACTGATCTCCTTTAGGATGGACTGGTTGGATCTCCTTGCAGTCCAAGGGACTCTCAAGAGTCTTCTCCAACATCACAGTTCAAAAGCATCACTTCTTTGGCCCTCAACTTTATTCACAGTCCAACTCTCACATTCATACATGATCACTGGAAAAACCATGGCCTTGACTAGACGGACCTTAGTTGGCAAAGTAATGTCTCTGCTTTTGAATATGCTATCTAGTTTGGTCACGATTTTCCTTTCAAGGAGTAAGCATCTTTTAATTTCATGGCTGCAGTCACCATCTGCAGTGATTTTGGAGCTCCCCAAAATAAGGTCTGACACTGTTTCTACTGTTTCCCCATCTATTTCCCATGAAGTGATAGGACCGGATGCCATGATCTTTGTTTTCTGAATGTTGAGCTTTAAGCCAACTTTTTCACTCTCCTCTTTCACTTTCACCAAGAGGCTCTTTAGTTCCTCTTCACTTTCTGCTATAAAGGTGGTGTCATTTACATATCTGAGGTTATTGATATTCTCCCAGCAATCTTGATTTCAGCTGTGCTTCTTCCAGCCCAGCGTTTCCCATGATGTACTCTGCATAGAAGTTAAATAAGCAGGGTGACAATATATAGCCTTGATGTACTCCTTTTCCTATCTGGAACTGTCTGTTATTCCATGTCCAGTTCTAACTGTTGCCAATCTCTAAGGTGTGTTAGAGATACTATGCTGCAAGTTTTAAAAAATTCTTATAAGAATCAGAAGCATCAGAGTGTAACATACAGTCTAACTAATAGCACTAGGTTAGGCCAGGCAGGTATTTGGAGCTCTCTGGATCAAGGATTCTGGCTAGTACAAAAAAGTGTGTGTGTGTCTGTGTGTGAGATTATTTGACAGAATGACAGGTTAACCAGAAAAAATGTTCTGTGTGAAATGCTATTAATTGAGGAATTGGCTTATCTTCTCTCTAAACTTCTCTCTTCTCTTTTCAGACCAGATAACAGGTCAGACCATGGAGGCTACTCATTATTTCCCTGTTTACTGAGCAAAATATGAAAAATGGTCAGATCCTTTGGTTCCAAAGGATTTTTATCCATTTAGCCTCTACCAAAAAAAATGAGGATATTGAATCCCTTTTGTTTAAGAAATCCTGAAATTAGATTCTAATTAGGATAATAAGAATTAGCCACCCTAACAAAGCTGAGCCTCCAACCAAGACTTGGTCTGAGGATTACGTTTTAAGGAAATGTGCAATTTGTTTTTTGAATTGTTTAATGACATGTGTTCAGGTCTTTAAAATCCCACTTGTACTCAAAACCAAGTGAAAAAATGAATAACTGCCCCTCCCCAATAAAAAAGGGAAAAGAGGTGGGAAGTAGCATAATTTTCACAACTACTTGGAAAGTCCAGTTCTAATAGTATCTTCTTATGATTTTGAATTTGCTGTGTGAAAGTTGGTTCTTCAAAGAAAAATAAATATCTACTTATTATCTGTGAGTTATTAAGCACCTTGCAACTATCACAAAAGATAAAGAAACCAGTTATTCAACCCTAATATAAATTATACCTATACACACAGTGCTTTATCAAGGTTGTGAGACAAAATACATTTCTTCTTAGTCTATAAACTCCTTGAGTTTCTGAATCTTTCAGTTGAATTAAAAAGACAATACTATCTAAATGTCCTACTGAAAAGCAGAGATGGTATATCCTACTACTTTCCAGAAAATATATATATCCATCCCTGCATTTTTCCATTAATTCAACAACTACTTATTGAGCAAGTACTAAGGACTGGAAAAGAGAAGATGTCAGAGTACTCTATTATAATAGAGTAGACAAATTATAATTAATATGACTTTGATTACTTGTAAGTGCTAGGCGGAAAAATAAAACAAGAATATAGCGTGTGATAGATGAGGAAGGAAACGGTATAAATAGAATGGGTAGACTGCAACCGATCAGACACTCCATCTCATTATGCCTGTCTGCTTGAAATGCAGCTTATCAAAATATAAAGTATATTTCTCTAGCCTAAGAATCTGGCCCAAGTCATGTGAATGGATGTGCAATGGGCCATTATAAAATCAAACATAAGTCAACCCTTTTTTTTTTCCTACTTGGGATATAATTGCTTTAGTGCCTCCTATATGGTACGGTGGTAAAGAATCCACCTGCCAATGCAGGAGGCTCAAGAGATGTGGGTTTGATCCCAGTGTTGGGAAGATGCCATGAAGTAGGAAATGGCAACCCACTGCAGTATTCTTGCCTGGGAAGTTCCATGGACAGAGGAGCCTGGATGGCTGCAGTCTATAGGGCTGCGAAGAGTCAGACACCACTGAGCACACACACGCACACACACAGTCACTTTATAATGTTCATCGTGCTAGTTTCTGCTGTACAATGAAGTGAATCAGCTCTATGTATACACACGTCCTCCCCCTCTTGGACCTCCAGCCTATATTGCCCCCCATCCCACCAGGGCATCAGGGTCATCATGAAGCACCAAGCTGAGCTTCATGTACTTTACAGCAGGTTCCCACTAGCTATTTTACATATAGTAGAAAAGTACTTTTACACGGGGTTTCCCTCTCTTGTTATTCCTTCTACCATTCAGACAAGCCAGGTATATCCTACTGGACGCTGTGAGACCTCACACATACCTCCCGACCCTGTTTGGTACTTGTAAAAGTTTTGGATCTCTGGGTTTGCAGTTTTCATCATGTTTTGAATAATTTCGATTATTATTTCACCAACAATTTATTCTGCCTGCATTCCCTTCCGGAACTCCAAATTATGTTTAAGCCCACTTAAAATCCATCTATAGCTCAGTGGAGCTCTGGATTTTTTTGTTTGTTTGTTTTGTTTTTTCAGTATTTCTTCTCTGAGTTTCTTTCTAATTGGATCATTTCTGTTGCTATGTCTTTAAGTTCATTAATATTTCTTTTATAGTTTCTAATTTGCTGATGAGTCCATTTAATGACCTAAAAATTCAGAAAGTGTATTTTTCAATTCTAGAAATTCCCTTCATGTGGTTTATATATTCTGTTCCTCTCCTGCTTCCCTTTAAATCCTTGAGAATATTTATAATGGCTGTTTTAAAGTCCTTCCTTGATAATTTCATCATCACTGTTATTTGTAAGTCTTTTTTTTTTAATTGGTTGATTTTTCTTTTGGCTACATTTTCCTGCCTCTTTATAATCTCATAATTTTAGATGGGATGTTGGACATTTTTAATATTGCTTCCATTAATGTTGTCTTCCATTAAGTGTGTTTTGGAAGGCAGTTGAGTTACTTGTGGGGCAGCTTAATCTCCCTGAGATTTCTTTAGCTTTATTAGGGTGAATCTGCAGTAGCTTTTACTCCAGGGCTAGTTTAGTTCTACTACAAAGAAGAAATCCTTTTGGGGTCTCTTTTGAATGGTTTCATTGTCAACAAGTTCTCTCCATTTGATCTGGTTGAAATCAAACATCTCCCACCCTCTGAGAGCTCTGTAAATTTTTTAGTTTGTAGACTCCTTGGTTGTTCTTATCCCAGCCTTGTGGAGATTCACCCAGCACATGAGAAGCTTAGAATTAAGTCAAAGACTCGAGGCAATTTCAGGATTTCTGGAGCTTTCATTTTGCAAAAATCCTTCTTTTCTGGGTCTCTTCCCTGAAAATTCCAGCTTCCTAAGCCTCTCCAAACTTGAATCTTTTTGCTCTCCATTCATTGATACTGCTCTTCTTTTCACGGATATTCCTTCCTGTGCTGCAGTTCAGAAAGTGCCTCCTGGTAGAAATCTTGGGACTCACCTCACTTGTTTCCCTTCTCTAAGTGATTAACATCCTATGGTGCCTGTTTTCCAGTATCCAAAAAATATTGATTTTATAGCGTTTTACTCCAATATTCTAATTGTTTATGATGGAGGTCAACTCCAATACTGATTTCCCAGTCAAGTGTGAAAACAGAAGTCCAAAAGACTGTTACTTATTTATTCACTTGTTTGAAGATGGATGATACTATAGCAATGTTCTATGCCAACAGGAATGATCCAATTAAGAAGGGAAATCTGGTGATGTTTCAGAGAAAGGATATTTCAGAGGCAGATCTGGTTGGGGCATAGACTTGAATTATTGTGATGTTGAATGGTTTGCCACACAATTGCACTCATCTCACATGCTAGCAAAGTAATGCTTAAAATTCTCCGAGCCAGGCTTCAACAGTACATGAACCATGAACTTCCAGATGTTCAAGCTGGATTTAGAAAAGCCAGAGGAACCAGAGATCAAATTGCCAACATCTGTTGGATTATCAAAAGAGCAAGAGAGTTCCAGAAAAACATCTACTTCTGCTTTATTGACTGTGTGGATCACAACAAACTATGCAAAATTCTTAAAGAGATGGGAATACCAGACCACCTGACCTGCCTCCGGAGAAATCTGTATGCAGGTCAGGAAGCAACAGTTAGAACTAGACATGGAACAACAGACTGGTTCCAAATCAGAAAAGGAGTTCGTCAAGGCTGTACATTGTCACTTGGCTTACTTAACTTATATGCAGAGTACACCATGAGAAATGCTGGACTGGATGAAACACAAGCTGGAATCAAGATTGCTGGGAGAAATATCAATAACCTCAGATAGTAGATGACACCACCCTTATGGCAGAAAGTGAAGAAGAACAAAAGAGCCTCTTGTTGAAAGTGAAAGAGGAGAGTGAAAAAGTTGGCTTAAAATTCAACATTCAGGAAACTAAGATCATGGCATCTGGTCCTATCACTTCATGGCAAATAGTTAGGGAAATGATGGAAACAGTGACAGACTTTATTTTCTTGGGCTCCAAAATCACTGCAGATGGTGACTGTAGCCATGAAATTAAAAGACGCTTGCTCCTTGGAAGAAAAGCTATGAAAAACCTAGACAGCATATTAAAAAGCAGAGACATTACTTTGCCAACAAAGGTCCATCTAATCAAAGCTATGGTAGTAGTCATTCCAGTAGTCATATTTGGATGTGACAGTTGGACTATAAAGAAAGCTGAGTGCTGAAGAATTGATGGTTTTGAACTGTGGTGTTGGAGCAGACTCTTGAGAGTCCCTTGGACTGCAAGGGGATCCAACCAGTCCATCCTAAACGAAATCAGTCCTGAGTATTCATTGGAAGGACTGATGCTGAAGCTGAAACTCCAACATTTTGGCTATCTGATGCAAAGAACTGACTCATTGGAAAAAACCCTGATGCTGAAAAGATTGAAGGCAGGAAGAGAAGGGGACAACAAAGGATGAGATGGTTGGATGGCATCACCAACTCTATGAACATGAATTTTAGTAAGCTCCGGGAGCTGGTTGATGGACAGGGAAGCCTGGCGTGCTGCAGTCCATAAGTGTCACAAAGAGTTGCACGTGACTGAACGACTGAACTGAACTGAATTTAATATAGTAATTAAAAATCAGTCAATGTAAAAAAAAAAAAAACACACACAAAAACAAACATGGACTCCCTTGGTGGTCCAGTGGTTAAGAATCTGCCTAAAATGCAGGCAACAGGGGTTTGATCCCTTGGGAAGATTCCACATGCCACAGGGCAATTAAGACCATTCGCCACAACTCCTGAGCCCAAAGGTCGAGCTCCTTTGCTGCACAGCAAGAGACACCACCTTGGTCTTCTGCAGTGAGAAGCCCGCAGACCATAACCAAGAGCAGCCCCCCGCTTGCTGCAACTAGAGAAAGCCAGCACAGCACAACGAAGACCTAATGCAGCCAAATAAATAAGAAAATGTTACAATTCTGGTTTATTCTGTTAGAAAAGCCAAAACCATTTTGTATATGAAATGGGATTAATATCCACATAAAATTAAATACAATTAATGTGCTAACCTTATTTGTCACTGAAATAATAACTTCTCTCTCTTCTCCTTCCTAGATGGTGGGAATCCTGGCTCATATAGTTCTGCCTTGAAATTAGAAATGTTAAGTTCTCTGGAAGATTAACTCACTAGGAAGACAACATCAGATACCACCCACCAAAGAAGTTTGATAATTCAGTTCCCTTTTCCTCTAAATGCTCTTAATAGAATTACTTTTAAGAGAGAATTACTTTTAAGATCTAGTGTTTTCAAACTGAGATTGCCTCACCACTTTTCTTGACTTGTGTCTTTTTTGTTCATTGATGGATCTCCTGGGCTAGAATCATGCCTAGCACATAGCAGAAATCAGTAAACACAAAGCTGGAAATTAATGCTGAATATTAGTACCTTTGAATACCTCCAGGGATCCCAGTATTCTATTCAAGAAACTTCAGGAACTGCTGTCATGGAGAATAACTCAGTTTAAATTAATCACCCTGATTCTTTTCTATTGAGACTTTCTGTAGCAGAATGAATGGGTAGCTAGCTTTCTTGGTATAAGTCAGAAATGAGCAATATCCCGAGTCTGGCAGCTAAACCTTTTTAAGTCACAATCTGTATAGGGTTTACGTGCCAGAGATGGTGAAGGGATTGCCTCCCTCTGCTCTGCTGGCCCTTGGTGACAGAGCACTGCGTTTTGCTCTTACCAGAGCCCCTGTCCTCACTCTCCCCTCAGTGCCGGGGACTTGGACGAGCAGGCTGTGCACACATGTCAGCTGCAGGAAGTCCATCCTAGGCGACAGCAGTGTCACTTTGGTATCACATCCTCTTTTACACCTGATACCCTTGCAGATGGGAATGCCAAAAGCACCTTGGAGTTACAAGGCCAGAGGAAGCAACTGGAACACTGGATGCCAAATGGACATCTTGACATGCAGAGGGGGCCCAAAGACCCTCCATGTGAGTGCTGGGAACGGAGACAAAGCTTGCGCATCACGCACAGTCTCTCGCTGGGACTGGAATCCAGGTGCACAGCGGGGTGAGACTTCAGGAGCCAGAGAGAGGCACGTGGACCTACATGTAGACCCAGGATGCACTTTCCAGACAGGCGAAGATGGCCTTTTGTCTGTTTGGCAGTTACACACTCGTTGTGTCAGGGGCGTGAACTTACTCATCCATGCCTAACAATTGGACTTCGTCTGTAATTCTTCACCTGGAATCCACTTCCTGCCCACCCATGTGTGATTAAGTCCTTGTGTAACAGGGCCACACATGTGTTGTTTAGACACTCCAACTCTTTGTGACCCCAGGGACTGTAGCACGTCAGGCTTCGCTGTCCTTTACTATCTCCCAGCACTTGCTCAAACTCATGTCCACTGAGTCAATGATGCTTTTCAACCATCTCATCCTCTGCCGCCAAATGTTATTCTGAGTGAAAAAGGCATTTTATTCTTCTAGTCCTTCAAGCACCTTCAGCCGCTCAAGGCAATCACGTAGATTCAGTGGGAGTGACAAGAGGGGTGATGTTATTTGATTCACATCTAGATATCTTTATATATAAAATGGTGAGGGTGGGTTTTGGACTGAGAGTTGAAAGAGGAAGAGAGACTCCTCAGGTTTGGTGTGTAGTACAGAAGGAGAGTCCAGAGCAATGTGGAAAGAGGTTTTGGGAACTGTGGCTTCTGAACTCAACACAATTCATTTAATACTTTTGAAAACTGTTAGCCATTCAGTTGTGTCCAACTCTTTGTGACCCCACAACAGGCTCCTCTGTCTGTGGAATTCTCCAGGCTGGAGTGGTTGCCATTTCCTTCTCCAGGGGTCTTCCTGACCCAGGGATTGAACCTGGGTCTTCTGCATTGCAGCAGATTCTTTACTGTCTGAGCCATCAGAGAAGCCCTAATACTTTTGAGGGAAATGCAAATAAAACTGGAATCATTTTTGCCAATGAACAGTTTTGGTTCTTGGACTATAATTTTCTAACGAATTATTGGGCTGAGAATAGGCCATGTGGACCCTGTGATTTACTGGGGTTAATTTTTTAATTGAATCCATTTCTTACTTGTGACCTCTCAGCTGACTGATCTCTGTACATCCATTTCTAGAGTAAATGACCATTCAGGTAGAGCCCTTTGCAGGTTTGGCTCCAATGCTTTATCAGAAGTCACAGCATGTATATTAACCTGACTCCCAAGTCTGCCTTGCTTTGCAGTTTTTCATAGTTTGCAGTTTTTCAAAGTTTGGGCCTCATACACCTAGAATAGGTACACATTGCTAAATTGTTCCTTAGGCAGGGACAGCTCTGGACAACACGTGAGCAGCTTCCCTATTTCAGGTCCTCCCCTTTTCTGACACAGAACTCTTCTAAATGTCCACAGACACATCTATACTAATATTTCGGTGACCTGGCATTTTCGCTCTACCCGGGGAAAGAATAAATTTAAATGAGCTATCAAATGAGGGTTAATGCTTAGCATGAAAATATCCCCAAATGATGGGATTTTAGAAACTTCACAAAGAAGGAATCGAGAGGGTAGAAAAGGTGCCTTCCAGGTCCTTTGGAAACCCCCCGCCCTTGACTTTTGCACAGGTGTAAGTCTCACTCTCCCTTGAAACACTCTTGTTGAGACAGATGTTCGTCACCATCGGGTCACACGGCATCACTTCTCCTCCCGGACCGCTTCCTGGTTTCCTCCAGTGGAGCCCTGCCTCCTGCACTGTGGGGAATTGAGTGCAATGTGAGGTTTAGATGTCTGTGCCTCCCTAAGGAGACCACAAAGGCCAGGTCGCTGCTCTCGTTGTCTCTATATGGCCAGGAGGAAGGAATGCGAGTCCTTCAGTGAGAGACCTTTGTAGGCTGGACTCTGGCCACGAGCAAGTGATCTTTAACTAAAAAATGCTTGGCGTGCATTATTTCCAGCCACCGTGCCTCCCAACCGCCTGTTCCTACCATGAGACCACTCTATTTATGTGGTTTCCTTTCCTAGACCTCCAGAGCTGCTTCTCTTTCTGCTCATTTCCAAAACTGGTTCTGCCGCCTTCTCTGAGCTCCTCAGATCCTTCCACTAGGTATCTTTTTTCTTTCTTACAGTAGCTTGATAATTAAGCCTGTTCTTGTAACTGCAACTAAGAATCCAGGACTGATAAACAGGGAAAAGACAAAGTTAAAATGATGATGAACAGTTGCATTGTATGTGCACAAACCCTCTTGTGCCCAAGTAATCCTGTGTCCTAAAAAAGGATCCATAAAAATAAATTGCACATCTCCTGTCCTGTCTCCAATGTCAGCTTTTGGAAACTGAAGACCTGAATAAGGGGATTTCATCTCATGCTGTTGTCTTGAGACACATGTGTATGTTTTAATTTAATTAAACTTTTCCTTTTGAAATAATTATAGATATATCTAGTTACAAGAACTAAATACAGAGATCTTTTACCCTTTAATTATTTTTCCACAATGGTAACACCTTGCAAAACTTATAGTATGATATCACAAACATGGACACAACTCATGGACCTTATTCAGATACAATCCATGGATCTTATTCAGATTTCCTCATTTTTTAATGCATTCATTTATGTATGTATATTTGTGTGCACGCTCAGTCGCTCAGTCATGTCCAACTCTTTGCAACTCATGGACTGCAGGCTGCCAGGCTCTGTCCATGGAGGCAAGAATACTGGAGTGAGTTGCCATTTCGTTCTTCAGGGGATCTTCCTGATTCAGGGATCAAACCCACGTCTCCTGCATTGGCAGGTGGATTCTTTGCCAATGAGCCACCTAGGAAGCTCAGCGGTATATTTAGTTTTATGCAATTTTATCACGTGTCCAGGGCTGTGTACCCATCACCACAGTCAAGACACAAAGAATTATATCACCATAAAGATTCCTCTTGATCTCCTTTCATATCATAAAACTCTTTTGTTGCCTGTTCCCTTCTGATTCCTAGCTCTGGCAACCCTAATCTGTCCTATATTTCTATAATTTTGTCACCTAACAGTGTTATATTCATGAAATCATGAATATAGCTTGTAACCTCTTAGAACTGAGGTTACTGAACAACTGAACACTTTTCACTCAGTATAATTTCCTAGTGATCTACCCAAGTTGTGTAAATCCATTTGTTTCTTTTGTTCTTGGGTAGTACTCTGTGGTATTTATGTATTTATGGTTTAAATATTTCACCTGTTGAAGGACATCCAGGTTGTTTCCAGTTTGGGGCGTTACAGATAAAGCTAGCATCAACATTCATGTAACCATTTTTGTACAGAAATTCAAATTTCTTTCTTTTGAGTAAACACCTAGGAGTAACATAATTGCATTGGATGGTAGCTATACATTAAATTTTTTAAGAGGCTACCAGATTGTTTTCTACAGTGACTGTATTATTTTGCATTCCCAACAGTGGTATATGAGCATTCCAGTTGCTCCATATCCTCACTGACACTATCTATATTCAGCTGTGTAACTGTAGTCATTCTAATCGATGGACAGGTCTAGCTTACTCTAGTTTTACTTTTGCTAATGACTAATGATGTTGGAAGTATTTTCTGTGCCTGTTGGTCATCTATGTCTTCCTTGGGGAGGTGCCTATTCAAATCTCTTGCTTATTTTTAAAAATTAGGTTGTTTTCTTACTGTTGCATTTTAAGAGTTCTGTACATAGTCTGGACATAATTCATTTACCAAAGATATAGTTTGTAAATATTTTCTCCCAGTCTGTGGCTTATCTTTTCAGTCTCACTGACATCTTTCAAAGAGAAGAACTTTTGTTTTGTTGTGCTGTTTTGCTTTGTTGTTGTGATTGTTCAGTTGCTAAGCCACGTCCGACTCTTTGTGACCCCATGAACTGTCCTGCCATTCACTATCTCCCGGAGTCTGCTCAAACTCATGTCCACTGAGTCAGTGATGCTATCCAACCATCTCATCCTCTGCCGCACCCTTCTCCTCTTGTCCTCAATCTTTCCCAGCATCAGGGTCTCTTCCAATGAGTCAGTTCTTCACATCAGGTGGCCAAAGTATTGGAGCTTCAACTTTAGTATCAGCCCTGCCAATGAATACTCAAGGTTGATTTCCTTTAGGATTTCCTGGTTTAATCTTCTGGCAGGTCAAGTGACTCTCAAGAATCTTCTCCAGCACCACAGTTCAAAAGCATCAGTACTTCTTCAGTGCTCAGCCTTCTTCATGGTCCAGAATCCAACCATCTCATCCTCTGCTGCACCCTTCTCCTCTTGTCCTCAATCTTTCCCAGCATCAGGGTCTCTTCCAATGAGTCAGTTCTTCACATCAGGTGGCCAAAGTATTGGAGCTTCAACTTTAGTATCAGCCCTGCCAATGAATACTCAAGGTTGATTTCCTTTAGGATTTCCTGGTTTAATCTTCTGGCAGGTCAAGTGACTCTCAAGAATCTTCTCCAGCACCACAGTTCAAAAGCATCAGTACTTCTTCAGTGCTCAGCCTTCTTCATGGTCCAGTTCGCACATCCATATGAAACTACTAGAAAAACCATAGCTTTGTTGGCAAAGTGATTTCTCTGTTTTATTTTAATGAATTCCAATTCACCAACTTTTGGATCAGAGTTTGAGGGTTACATCTAAGACATCTACGCCTACACAGGGACACAAAGACTTTCTCTGCTACCTTTACTGGAAATGATAGCATGAGGAACAAAGTTCACTTTTTGCATACAGACTTCTAATTGTTCCATCATCATTTGTTGTTTATGGTAGGAGTGCAAGTCTGATACCTAAAACCTGCTATGAGCATTTGTTGTGTGAACTTCAATTTTCATTTCTCTGGGACAGATACCCAAGAATGCAATTGCTGAATTTTATTAACATCTCCAAACTATTTTCTAGTATGTATCTGAAAGAAGGAAGATGTAAAGGTTAAGAATGGAATGATTTTGGCTTCTGCTTCTTCCCTGTTAGTAATCCTGGGCAACTTACTAAATATCTTTGTGCTTTAGTTCCCTTATTTATTCATTCCTTTCATTTCATTCAGTCACTCAGTCATGTCCAACTCTCTGCAACCCCATGAATCGCAGCACGCCAAGCCTCCTTGTCCATCACTAACTCCCAGAGTTCACTCAGACTCATGTCCATCGAGTCAATGATGCCATCCAGCCATCTCATCCTCTGTCGTCCCCTTCTCCTCCTGCCCCCAATCCCTCCCAGCATCAGAGTCTTTTCCAATGAATAAACTCTTCGCATGAGGTGGCCAAAGTACTACAGTTTCAGCTTTAGCGTCATTCCTTCCAAAGAAATCCCAGGGCTGATCTCCTTCAGAATGGACTGGTTGGATCTCCTTGCAGTCCAAGGGACTCTCAAGAGTCTTCTCCAATACCACAGTTTCTTCACAGTCCAATTCTCATATCTATACATGGCCACAGGAAAAACCATAGCCTTGACTAGATGGACTTTTGTTGGAAAAGTAATGTCTCTGCTTTTGAATATGCTATCTGGGTTGGTCCTAACTTTTCTTCCAAGGAGTAAGCGTCTTTTAACTTCATGGCTGCAGTCACCATCTGCAGTGATTTTGGAGACCAGAAAAATAAAGTTTGACACTGTTTCCACTGTTTCTCCATCTATTTTCCATGAAGTGATGGGACCAGATGCCATGATCTTTGTTTTCTGAATGTTGAGCTTTAATCCAACTTTTTCACTCTCCTCTTTCACTTTCATCAAGAGGCTCTTTAGTTCCTCTTCACTTTCTGCCATAAGGGTGGTGTCATCTGCATATCTGAGGCTATTGATATTTCTCCCGGCAATCTTGATTCCAGCTTGTGCTTCTTCCAGCCCAGCGTTTCTCATGATGTACTCTGCATAGAAGTTAAATAAGCAGGGTGACAATATACAGCCTTGACGTACTCCTTTTCCTATTTGGAACCAGTCTGTTGTTCCATGTCCAGTTCTAATTGTTGCTTTCTGACCTGCATACAGATTTCTCAAGAGGCAGGTCAGGTGGTCTGGTATTCTCATCTCTTGAAGAATTTTGCACAGTTTATTGTGATCCACACAGTCAAAGGCTTTGGCATAGTCAATAAAGCAAAAACAATACCCAGCTGTTGATGTGACTGGTGATAGAAGCAAGGTCCAATGCTGCAAAGAGCAATATTGCATAGGAACCTGGAATGTCAGGTCCATGAATCAAGGCAAATTGGAAGTGGTCAAATAGGAGATGGCAAGAGTGAACATCAAGATTCTAGGAGTCAGTGAACTAAAATGGACTGGAATGGGTGAATTTAACTCAGATGACCATTATGTCTACTACTGTGGGCAGGAATCCCTTAGAAGAAATGGAGTAGCCATCATGGTCAACAAAAGAGTCCAAAATGCAGTACTTGGATGCAATCTCAAAAACGACAGAATGATTTCTGTTCATTTCCAAGGCAAACCATTCAGTATCACAGTAATCCAAGTCTATGTCCCAACCAGTAATGCTGAAGAAGCTGAAGTTGAACGGTTCTATGAAGACCTACAGGACCTTTTAGAACTAACACCCCCAAAAGATATCCTTTTCATTATAGGGGACTGGAATGCAAAAGTAGGAAGTCAAGAAACACCTGGATAACAGGCAAATTTGGCCTTGGAATATGGAATGAAACAGGGCAAAGACTAATAGAGTTTTGTCAAGAAAATGCACTGGTCATAGCAAACACCCTCTTCCAACAACACAAGAGAAGACTCTACACATGGACATCACCAGATGGTCAATACTGATATCAGATTGATTATATTCTTTGCAGCCAAAGATGGAGAAGCTCTATACAGCCAACAAAAACAAGACAGGAGCTGACTGTGGCTCAGATCATGAACTCCTTATTGCCAAATTTATACTTAAATTGAAGAAAGTAGGGAAAACCACTAGACCATTCAGGTATGACCTAAATCAAATCCCTTATGATTATACAGTGGAAGTGAGAAATAGATTTAAGGGACTAGATGTGATAGATAGAGTACCTGATGAATTATGGACAGAGGTTCGTGACATTATACAGGAGACAGGGATCAAGACCATCCCCATGGAAAAGAAATGCAAAAAAGCAAAATGGCTGTCTGAGGAGGCCTTGCAAATGGCTGTGAAAAGAAGAGAAGCAAAAAGCAAAGGAGAAAAGGAAAGATATAAACATCTGAATACAGACTTCCAAAGAATAGCAAGAAGAGATAAGAAAGCCTTCCCTTATTTATAAGGAGGTACAATAGCACTGCCCATCTCCCTGGCTTACTATGAGGATTAGATCATTTAACAGCAAAGAATTTAAAAGAATGCCCAGGGCTTCCCTGGTGATCAGTGGTAAAGATTCTGCCTGCCAATACAGAAGACGTGGGTTTGATCCCTGGTCCGAGAAGATCCCACATGCCATGGAGCCATGGAGCCACTGAGCCCGTGTGTCACAACTACCGAGTCTGTGCTCTAGAGCCCGGGAACCGCAACTGCAGAGCCCACATGCGGCAGCTACTGAAGCCCGTGTGCCTGCAAGTCTGTGCTCTGCTGCAGGAGAAGCCACCACCATGAGAAGCCTGCACTGCAACCGGAGAGAAGTCCCCGCTCACCACAACTAGAGAAAAGCCCACTCAGTAACACAGACACAGCACAGCCTAAAGCAAAGAAAATCTGAAAGAATGTCCAAATTGCATTTTCTTTTTTACATTTGCATGTTTTCTCACAAGTATGAATTCTGTGGTGTCGAGTAAAGCTTTTGTGCCATTTAAAGACTTTGCCACCTTCTGTGCACGTGTAAGCCTTCTCCGTAGAAGGAATTTCCGATGCTGAGTAAGGTATGCATGCTTGTTAAGGCTTTGCCACATCTTTATATATAAAAACAGAATGTCTAGCATGCAAAGCATGGTCAGTAATGTTAGCTGTTATTGGTTGCAGCTGCTGTCAGTACTGTCACATCTATCGTCTTTTGTGACTGTCCAGCCCTCTCCTGCAGTGCAGGAGACCCGGGTTCCATCCTTGAGTCAGGAAGACCCTCTGGAGAAGGATACGGCAATCCACTTCAGTATTCTCACCAGGGAAATCCCATGGAGAGAGGAGCCTGGTGGGCTACAGTCCCTGAGGTCACAAACAGACACGACTGAGTGACTAACTCACTTTCAGCACTCTCAAACACCCTTCCTACATTTTGATAATGTTTCATGTTATGAAATCCCCAGAAGGAGCCAGAAGGATGCAGTCCCATCATTTCCTGTAAGGGCATGTGACCCAGCTCTATCACTCAGACGTGGCCCCGATGGCCTTGGTTTCAGAGGTAAACAATAAAAGCAGATGGTCGTGTGCCAGCGACTCACTTTTCAAGAACTTCTAGGGACAGCCAGAGCAGTGTTCCAGAATTCAGCTCCAAGCAGTATAGGTACTGAGCCGTGCCATATGGCTGGGTTTTCTTGTTTTCTGGAGAGAGCCCTTCCTTTTGTTTGGGCTTTAAAAACAACAAACAAACTAGTGTAGCTTCAGAGCATGGCTGTCTGGTCTTTTTGGAGATTACCCTACTATCTAAAACTATTTAATAATTTCCCTTGCCACTTAAATTATTCAATTACCTTAAATTATTCAATTTTAAAAGCCATGTGTCTGGAGAAAATCACAATTAGAAAAGACACACGCATCTCAATGTTCACTGCAGCTCTGTTTACAAAAGCTAGGACATGAAAGCAATCTAGATGTCCATTTACAGAGGAATGGATAAGAAAGACGTGGTATATATATACAATGGAATACAACTCAGCCGCAGTTAAGCCGACTGGCCTCCATAAAGCCGCACTTCCAAGCCTTATCACCCTGGAAACCAGAGCTTCAACATAGGAACTGGGTGGGGGACACAAACATTAGTCTGGGGCAGACAGAGTTGTTTTCAGGCTTCTTCGCCTTCATGCCCCTCGCCAGGCAGTTGCTTCTTGACACTATGTGGGGAGTCTGCAGCCATGAACTGCAGAGCGAGGTACTCCTTAGATGCTACCTAAAACGTGGTGGAATTCCCTCTCCGGCTCCCCCTCCAATCTCAGGCTATAATCACCATTTTCTAGATAGTTGAAGAAACTCGATAGAGATAAATGAAATGCTCTTTTCAATTTACTTGACTGGAAGGGACAGGAATAGGAACCTCTTCTCTTGATGGCCCTTCTCTGTCTCCCCAGCTGACTTGAGAAGATGACGCTGAGCACACAAAAGCCAAAACAAACCCTTCTCCTTCTACCCTTCAGAGAATAGACTGGCAAAACCCTACGACATCGCGGGAGCCTTCCTAGGAGCAGAGAAAACAGAATTCTTGCCATAGCTCGCCGTCTGTTATGCGTGACTCTGAAGTGCTTTAGCTAAAGACTTCTATCTCAATCCCACTCATAAACTTCAGCCAAACTTTTAATTTCCCACGAAGTGTCTTCTGGTGAAAGGTGACAGTCCTAATCTTTACCAGTTTTTTCAGTTTCACATGTCATGCTTTTTAAAGACAGTGCCACTTCAAATGATCCCACCTCAAGATTCAAGGCAATGCCACTAATTTCGAAGCTTGCAGTCCACAGAGAGGAAAGGCATATTGGCATGAACATAAGATGCAGAAAATGATTTCACTCCCTATAACTCAAGAGCATTCAAACGTATTCAGGACCAGGCTAGCTTTGTTGCAATAAAGAGGTACTGAACAGATCAAATAGAAAAGCTTTTACCTAAAATGCACTTGTTTAAAAGGGCAATTTCATATAGGAGAGGGAAATGAAATTTCTTCCAAAGGATTTAATCTGAACTGATATGCACACTATAGCAGGAAATTGTAATCTCCAGTGATCTGATGGACTCGTATACTTTGAGAGCAAGAGAAAGGAGAGAGGGAGACAGTGGGAGAAATAGAGAGGGCGGGAGGGAAAGAGAGGGTCCTCAATACATTCTGTGATAGCTGCCTTTGGGTTAAGATTCAATACTTACTAACTTGACTGTATTCACTTTTCACAGAATTACTTTTTCCTGAATGTATGTTAAATATTGTATCTTCAGATTCAGAAATCACCATGTGAAATTTGGCTGCCCATTAAAATCTCAAAGATGCATAGAATTACACCAGGTCTTAGCTGTGATCAAGCAAATCAGAATCTCCAGGGGTGGGGCTGCATCATGAGGGGAGAACCAGTGCTTTCAACTACACATTCTACTTTCTACAGTCAACATGCTTCCCCAAAAGGAAACCTTTTCACATTCACTTGAACTTGATATGGAAAGTCATTCTATAATGATGCTTTTTCAGCATGAAAGCCATTCTCCCTTTCATAAAGGTGATTCAAATATTTTTACATTATATTAATATTTGCTTCAAATCATGTGAATGTTTACACAGAGAGGTGACTGTATAGAACAAAAGTGTGTTTCTTTACACACGTGATTCACAGGGATACACCTGGACTTCACATTTGCATTTTTCTTCTAGAACAGTTTCTCATTTGAGCTTGAAAAGTAAGTAGGTCAGATGGAATCACTGCTATTTTACAGACTGATGAGAAGTCAGGGAGAATTGAAATGACTTTTTAAAATTATCTTTGTGAAAGGACTGGCATACAGTTTTCTTTGCAGTTCATGCAATGCTCTTCTTATTACACTTTTATGTCCTTATTTATATAGATATAAATATAAATACAGACAGTGGAAGCTACAGTATATCTACATTTATGTGCTGTGTGTGTGCTCAGTCACTCAATTGTGTTCGACTCTTTGCAACCCCATGGACTGCAGCCCACCAGGCTCCTCTTTGCATGGGATTTCCCAGGTAAGAATACTGGGGTGGATTACCATTTCCTACTCCAGGGGACCTTCCTGACCCAGGGATCAAACCCGCATCTCTTGCGTCTCCTGCATTGGCAGGCATGTTCTCTACCACTGGGCCACCTGGCAAGCCCCTATAACTACATACAGATGAATACATCTCTATCCTCTATATAGAGGAAGACAGAGTAATATGGGATTAAAAGCCATGTTGCATGCAAAGTCACTTCAGTCATGTCCAACTTTGTGGCCCTGTGGACTGTAGCCAGCTCGGCTCCTCGATCCATGGGATTCTCCAGGCAAGAATACTGGAGTGGATTGCCATGCCCACCTCCAGAAGATCTTCCCAACCCAGGGATCGAACTAGCATTGCTTATGTCTCCTGCATTTTCAGGTGGGTTACCACTACTAGTACCCTGGAAAGCTCCAATAATAAATATATAATATTATAAACTTTATAAATATATAATATGTGATATATAATCATATATTATTATATAGGAGTATATGTTATATAAATTTACTTATATAAATTTATTTAAATTTACTTATGCATGCCTATATGTATTAAATATTTCTTTATATATCTAACACATATATTTATTATTAGGTATATAAATAAATTTATATGTAAGTAAATTTATATAATATGCATTTCTATATAATAGCATAGAATTATATTTTTACATGTAACAGATTATTCCATATTACTATGTTTCTTACTCTTGTTAATATATGTATATTTATATATATAATGTACATACCTCTCATGTAAATAAAAATATTAAGTATGCTTAGTTTTTTTAGATAATCAAAGTTAATAATGGACTCAGCTATCAAAATTGTACATCAAATATATACGTAATAAAAGAAATCACATGAGATGTATCTTTCTTAACCTTAGGCGAGTAGGTACGGGGAAATTGCAAGAGGGAATTACAAACAGAAAACCAAAACCTGCAATCTCTTGGAAATGCTTCAAATCTCATTTAAACAGCATGTACAATAGTTTGGTGCCCAAACTCAATTTTTACTTTAGGAAAACATAACTTTTCCTAGACTATTTTCAAAACTCATTTCAGCAAAACAGAACTTGATCTTCAGATTCATAATATACCACACTCTGCTTGCAGGCACACCTACAAGGGGGTCTTTCTGCTCTGTGTTAAGTGTAAACTCAAGGTCTAACGCTTTCATTACAGATCTGGACCATTCAGGGTTTCACACTGACTTCCCATGTTACACTCAACTCAGAAGGCAATTACTGCTTTCTCTTGTAATTTATGGATTCCTTCTAAATCTTTATTCCCAGTGATAAAAACATCAAAATGAAGACACGTTCTTGAAAAGAAAGTGACAGGGAAACTATCACATACATAGATTCTTCTGGGATTTTTGGAAAGTTATTTGCTTATCTGAACGATATTTGCCAAGATGAAAGACACCAGCAAATTTCCTTAGACTCTTACTGACCAGGCACCAGCTGCGGCTGTTCTGTTGATATAGAGAACATCTGTGAAAAAATCTGGGCAGCCAGTGGAAAGAGTTCACTGTCAGCAAAAAAGCTCCAGGAACAACCGCGTCCTGGAAAGCATGAAGAAGCCAGGAAACACCATTGAAACATGGGGAAAGGAAAGAGTCCTGTTATGTACAGTTAAGCATGAGAATGTTCGGGCTGCACATAAGAGGATGAACAGTCCCCAAGATTGTTCAGGGAAATGTCTGCTCTTGCTTGAACTCAGGGATCTTGGAAGGATCCTTCAAATCACAAATGCCTACAATAAAAGGGGCCTCGCAGGTCAGTGACCCATTTTACAGATGGGTAAACAGATGCATATGGATGCTCTGACATCCTGACTCACTCTACTGAATTAGTGATTTGTTCATCACTGAACCAAATAGCTAGATGCTATCTAGTTGTATTTCCGCTTTTAGAATCCCTCTTTGACCTCTATTTTCAAGGCACTGCCTTTCTTTTGAAATTGCTCAGAGACGCAGAGCAGGCTTTTAGCTACAACTTATGTGTGTGTGTGCATGCGTGTTGTGTAATTTTCTTTTGTTTTAAAATTTTAGGGAGTTTCCACAGATATCACGATAACACTGGGTATTTATAAAAACAGCTCCCCTTTTCTCAGAGCAATGAGCTGAGGCATAGTGGACAGGAAACTGGGGCTGTGTTTTCCTTCTTTCTCCCCTTACACAAGCCAATTTGCACTTGGAAACATGTATAAAACAGATTTCTCATTTGCGCCTTCTGAGAATGAGCCTACCCTCTCAGAGACTCCAGTTATTCAAGCAAGAAAATGGCCAAAGCTATTTCCCATCTATGATGGCAAAAGCCACTTATCATTAAATAAAACATTTAAGCAGTAATTTAAATATTACAGGCTATGAAACTGCTTAGGCAGTGAACAGGAACTGGCATTTGAGAAGACCCAATCCTGTCCTTGAGCAAATAATAAAACCTTGCTGTTTCTCACTCTTGTCTACAAAAATGGAATGAAAATTCTAGTCATTCATCCATCTAACATGAAGCTCTGAGAACTAATGAATAGTTACAAGGCTCTTTCTCAAAGCGAAGTCCTTGTGGGAGAGGTAAGCAATAAATAGCAGCTGTACTTTCCTGAGTTTCCAAGACAATTCTGATTGCGAATTTTCTGTCCCTTTGTCAGGTCATAGATCAGGCTTTGGGCCAGACTTTTCTACTAAACATAAGCAAACTGCCCTTCCTTGTGGACCTAAAACAGTTAAAATCCTCTAAAGTCAGGGAGTCCCAATAAAACCCAACAAAGAATATGTAAAGAGGAGATGCTTAGGAAATTTCTCTAATATTAGGTATATGCTATGCTAAGTCACTTCAGTCGTGTCCGACTCTGTGTGACCCCACAGATGGCAGCCCACCAGGCTCCCCCGTCCCTGGGATTGTCCAGGCAAGAACACTGGAGTGGGTTGCCATTTCCTTCTCCAATGCATGAAAGTGAAAAGTGAAAGTGAAGTCGCTCAGTCGTGTCTGACCCTCAGCGACCCCATGGACTGCAGCCTACCAGGCTCCTCTGTTCATGGGATTCTCCAGGCAAGAGTACTGGAGTGGGGTGCCATTGTCTTCTCCGAATATTAGGTGTAAGATATATGGTAATCTGCACAACTGACTTACATACATCATAAAAGAGCCATCTGTCAAAGTTTCCACAGGCTCATCACTTTTCTGGGGATATAAGTGCAAAGAGCAGCGGAGCAGGTCTTCCTTGCACTCTTTGTCCCCACTTAGCAGAATCTTCCTTACTATCCAAGTTCAGGCATCCCTAAGTTCAGGTGTTTTAAAGAGCTCTTTCTTTTAAGCAATTTTATTTCAGGAAAAGATAGCGGGATAGCAAGAGAATCACTATTTTGGCTAGAAATATTGATAAAGACTCCTTAAATTTCTTCAGTTTTTTCAGAATCATCACTTTATCTGGCTCACAGGGAGGTATATATATATATATTTTACTCTTTGCTTGAACATTTTAAGACAAGTCTTTCTTATCAAAGAATGATCTTGGGGAAAAAAACCAGAAAGATATTTGACCCACTTAGGTCCCTCAATGAATATACTCATATATTGGTCAGAAGTCACAGATCAGGTTTTGTTTAACCAAGAACATCTATTTCTGAGGACAAAAATAGCAGGACTGTGGTGCAGAAGCAAGAATGGGAGCAAAGAAGAAGAAAAAAAAATCAAAGTAAAAAGCATCACTAAGAGAATCCCAGAGTAGAAAGGATCTTAGAAATCTAATTCAAATTTGTCCTGATTCATGATTCCCTTCCACGGCATCCTCTACAAGTGGTTGCTGGCCCATTATTTCATAGATCTAGTGCCAAGGATACTCATTTTCATAATTCATGGAAAGGCAACTGGGTTAGATCAGAGAGAACTTGGATCTGTACTGCTGGGCAGTGGTTTTGTTTCAAAGGTCAAGACGTAGTTAAGTGCCTCATACCCCTGTCAATGGCACCCCACTCCAGTGTTCTTGCCTGGAGAATCCCCACGGACAGAGGAGCCTGGGGGGCTGCAGTCCAGGGAGCTGCAAAGAGTCGGACACGAGTGAGTGATCAAGCACGCACAGCATAGCACACCCCTGTCAATCACAGATCAAGCAGGCAGAAAACAACAAAGATGGAGATGATGTGAACAGTACGATCAGTGAACTTGATCTCATTGACATTTATGGAATTCTTCACCCAAAAATAGCAGAAGACACGTTCTTCTCAAGTTTCAGTGGAACATTCACCAAAACAGACCACATGCCCCTCAACAAATTTAGATGAACAAAGCTCATATAAGTATTCCCTTGGATCACCACAGAATTAGGCTAAATCAACAACTGAAAGATAGCCATAGAATTCTCAAATATTTGGAAATCAAACTCTGCAATTCTGAATAAGCTATGAGTTGAACAGAAGTCTCAAGGGTACTTTAAAATAATCTGATCTGAAGGAAAATAAAAATACAATATAACACAATTTGTAGTATGCAGCAAAAGCAGTGTTGAGAGGGAGATTTATAGCACTAGAGGAAAAATCTAAAAATCAATAATTGATTTATTCCTTATGATATTAAATAAGGAAGTACAATGTAATCTTATAGCAAGAAGAAGAGAAGAAGCAAAAAATTAGGGCAGAAATCAATGACTGAAAATAGGAAAACAATAAAGAAAATCAATGAAATCAAAACTAGTTCTTTGAAAGGTCAATAAAATTCATAAACCTCGAGCTACGTGAGAATTAAACTAGAGAGGCTTAAACAAATCGCCAATATCAGAAGTTGAAGATGGATCATCATTAGCGATTTGATAGATATTAAAAGGATAATAAAGGAATGTGACTAAAAGCTAAAGAAATGACGATTCCAATTCCTGGTGGGATGTGAAGCAACAGAAATTCTCCTTTGCTGCCAATGGGAATACAAAATGGTACAGCACCTTTGTAAGACAGTTTGGCGGTTTCTTACAAAGCTTATTAGCTTATGACCTAACAACCATGTTCCTAGGTATTTATGCAACTGACATGAAAATCTATGCCCACACAAAAGCCTGCACATGAATGTTTCTAGCAGCTTCGTTTGCAATGGTCTCAAACTGAGAGCAACCAAGATATCCTTCAATAGGTGAATGAATAAACAGATCGTGGCACATCTATATATTGGGATACGAGTCAGTGATGGTGAGGAATGAGCTACCAAGTTGGCATGGAAATACACAGATGAATTTGAAATATATTTTTGGAAGTGAAAGAAGCAGTCTAAGAAGGTTACATACTGTATGATTCTATGTATATGACATTTTGTAAAAGTCCAAACCATAGACACATTGAACACATGAGTAGTTGCCCAGCAGTTGGGGTGGGGAGGTTGAATAGATGACCCAGAAGGAAATATTAGAGCTGTTAAACTGGTCTGTATGATGCTGTAATGGTGCCTACATGATACTGCACTCATCAAAACCTTTACAATGTCACAGCACGAGGCGTGACCCTAAATTTATGCAAAGTTCTAAAGAGCTCATTTAAGGTCACAGGATGGAGTTCAGAATATGTCAAAAATAAGCTAACTATATTTAAACATATGAAACAGCTTTACCAAAGGTGATAAAGGGGGAAAGATTTTGATCCAAGTAACTCTGGAAATAAGAGGAGTCTATAAGACTAGAGGCAAAAGGAACTATCCATAAGCACTGTACTCTAGCCGATAGCTGTCCCCCAAAGGGGTGTGTGGGTGAACACTCTGAAATCACTATACCTGTGAAACCAAACACCTTAGATGGATGGTATAAGCTGAGATCTAGGTATCTCATTGCTAGAGGGAGAGTTTGCAAATAAAGGGAGAAGGTAATGGATAAAAGTGGGAGACATTGTTATGAATTTATGATTAGCTCACTATTTTTTATATTTTTAAAATAGTTTTATGCATTTATTTATTTTTGGCTGTGCTAGGTCTTCATTGGTGTGTGGGCTCTTCTCTGGTGGCAGCGAATGAGGGTTACTCTCTAGTTGCAGTGTGGAAGCTGCTCATTGTGGTGGCTTCTCTGGCTGCGGAGCACTGGCTCGAGGGGTGCCGGCTTCAGTGGCTGCGGCACACATAGTTACTCCAAGGCATGTGGGATCTTCCTGGACCAGGACTGAACTCATGTCTCCTGCACTGGCAGGCAGATTCTTTACCCCTGAGCCACCAGGGAAGCCCCTAGCTTATTATTGACATTGATCGTTTATATATAAATATTTGGAGATCAATATACATGCTGTGAAAGTGCTGCACTCAAGATGCCAGCAAATTTGGAAAACTCAGCAGTGGCCATAGGACTGGAAAAGGTCAGTTTTCATTCCAATCCCAAAGAAAGGCAATGCCAAAGAATGCTCAAACTACCACACAGTTGCACTCATCTCACATGCTAGTAAAGTAAAATGCTAGTAAAGTAAAATGCTCAAAATTCTCCAAGCCAGACTTCAGCAATATGTGAACCGCGAACTTCCTGATGTTCAAGCTAGTTTTAGAAAAGGCAGAGGAACCAGAGATCAAATTGCCAACACCTGCTGGATGGATCATAGAAAAAGCAAGAGAGTTCCAGAGAAACATCTATTTCTGCTTTATTGACTATGCCAAAGCCTTTGACTGTGTGGATCACAATAAACTGTGGAAAATTCTTCAAGAGATGGGAATACCAGACCACCTGATCTGCCTCTTGAGAAATCTGTATGCGGGTCAGAAAGCAACAGTTAGAACTGGACATGGAACAACAGACTGGTTCCAAATAGGAAAAGGAGTACATCAAGGCTGTATATTGTGACCCTGCTTATTTAACTTCTATGCAGAGTACATCATGAGAAATGCTGGACTGGAAGAAACACAAGCTGGAATCAAGATTGCCGGGAGAAATATCAATAAATTTGAAGGGAATGATGCTGAAGCTGAAACTCCAGTACTTTGGCCACCTCATGCAAAGAGTTGACTCATTGGAAAAGACCCTGATGCTGGGAGGGATTGGGGGCAGGAGGAGAAGGGGATGACCGAGGATGAGATGGCTGGATGGCATCACGGACTTGATGGGCATGAGTCTGAGTGAACTCTGGGAGTTGGTGATGGACAGGGAAGCCTGGCGTGCTGCCATTCATGGGGTCGCAAAGAGTCGGAGACAACTGAGTGAGTGAACTGAACTGATACATGTATATATTTCCTTGCTCTGTCACCTGAGAGGGCCTAGATGCAATGACGACACAGTAGTAATAAGCACACCTGATCTTGCTTTTATATATGTATTTTCTGGCCACGCCATGCAGCTTTTGAGATCTTCCTCAACCAGGGATTGAACGTCCTCTGCAGTGAAAGTGCAGAGTGCTAACCACTGGACTTCTAGGAAATTCCCCTGATCTTGCTTTCTAATGCCATTCTCCAATAAGTGGAACTGGGGTTCCTTCAGAAAAGGGTGATTCTAGGACTCGGGTAGAAAATATATAACATGCACACAGAGCATCCTGTTTTTGAGCAAAAAAAAAAAAAATACTCAAAATATAACAAACCAAAGAGCCCTCAAGGATGCGGGTACGTCAGAGATGCAAGAGCCAACTAGAAGAGCTCCCAATGGTGAAAACTGGAAACAATTTGAGCAATAGAACAAAGTAGTATTGGATTATAATCCAAAGTATAAAACAAGTATCATGGGTCCATCCTGATGTAAATAAGTGGTTTAAGAGCTAATTAAATGGGGGAACAAGAGACAAATCTGCATTCAAATAATTTTTGTAGCTAATCTGCCCTCTGGTAGGAGGAGCAGAGATCGCCTCCACTGCTTCAGTGTGGGATGCACACTGTGACTTCCTTCCAAGGAGGACAAGTGTGGAAAGTGGGGGAAATAGCTCACTTGGCAGTGGAGAAACATGACAGGCACTAGGAGATTAAGATCAACATTAACAGCGCCAGGCCATGTGGATAGTGCGCACGTTTCATATGATGAGACTGGCGGCAATTTATCTCTCTGGTCACACACCCCCAAGCCCACAAGCCCAGTCGTGAGAAAAATACCAGACAAATTCAAATTGAGGGACACTCTACAAAATACCTGACCAGTACCCCTCAACACTATCAAGATAAGCAAAAAAACAAGAAAAGCTGAGAAACTTTCATAGCCAAGAGGAGACACCTAATTCTCCTTAGGTATGATGACTGAATGTGATATGACATCCTGAGGGGGTCCCTGGACTAGAAAAAGAACACTAGGTAAACAATAAGGAAATCTGAACAAACTATGAGCATTAGGCTATAATAGTAATAATATGTGTCAATATTGATCGTGAATTGTAACAAATGTGCCTAATATAAGATATTAATGATAGAGGAAACTAGAGGTGGTGTACCCTGTGCTTTCTTTGCAATTTTTCTGTAAAACTATACTTGCTGCTGTCACTTCAGTCGTGTCCGACTCTGCGCAACCCCATAGAGGGAGCCCCCTCCACCAGGCTCCCCCATCCCTGGGATTCTCCAGGCAAGAACACTGGAGTGGGTTGCCATTTCCTTCTCCGAAAACTATACTTACGGTTAAAAAAAAAAAAGGCTTACTAATAGCAAAACAAAAACATAGTCATTGGATCAGGGTCTTGTCACTTGGTAGCAGTTTTACTCCAGAAGGCATCTAGGCAGTTGTGTGGGTAAGTCTGTTCTTGATGCCAACTCCAAAGTTAGGAGGAAATGAATGGAAAATGTCACATGGGTCAGACAATACTATGTACTAATATAGGTGAGATTTTGTGTTGGGAAAATGTTTAATGCAAAGTCCACTGTAATCCTGACCCTTTGGTAAGAGATGACATGAAAGATAACATGAATAGCAGCAGTCTTTGATAAATGTCATTCTAGGGGCCACAGACAGAAGGTGCCTTGGAAAATTCAGAGGGAAAGATCAGGGCAATTGTGAAAACCTCCCTGTAGGAGTGGGGACACAAAGAAGCTCGCGAGCAGGGAATTCTCGGCCTAGGAATGTGTGTGGGCAGAGGTAAAGAGGAAAGGAAGTAATAGGATGAGTTCAGTTTGACCAGAATGGAGTATTCAGATGGAAGACAAGCTGACAGTGAGGCGAGAAAATTTGGGGTTTATGTTACAGGCAGGACACAGCGAGCCACGCAGTTTCCCACTAAAAAAGTGACAGAATTAAATAAGGATTTTAGGCAGTGCTTTGCCTGCACACACTGTGTTGCTGTCTTCTTTACCTATTTCAGCCCAGCCCTGAATGGCTTCTCCCTGCTGGGCTCACTGTCACATCTAATGGTCACACTGCTAGTTTTAGCTCCAGTTTCTCAGGAGTATCTACCTCTGCTATTGAGTACTCCCCCTTGAAACAATGTTTTCTGTTAGTTTCTGGAACATCACCCTTTCCTGATTTTCTCCCTGAGGAAGACAAGCTGACAGTGAGGCGAGAAAATTTGGGGTTTATGTTACAGGCAGGACACAGCGAGCCACGCAGTTTCCCACTAAAAAAGTGACAGAATTAAATAAGGATTTTAGGCAGTGCTTTGCCTGCACACACTGTGTTGCTGTCTTCTTTACCTATTTCAGCCCAGCCCTGAATGGCTTCTCCCTGCTGGGCTCACTGTCACATCTAATGGTCACACTGCTAGTTTTAGCTCCAGTTTCTCAGGAGTATCTACCTCTGCTATTGAGTACTCCCCCTTGAAACAATGTTTTCTGTTAGTTTCTGGAACATCACCCTTTCCTGATTTTCTCCCTGTCCCTCTGGCTACTTTCCTCTGTTGGTTCTTCTTTCTCTGTGCGGTGCTGTGCTTCATTGCTCAGTCTTGTCTGGGTCTTTGCAACCCCATGGACTGTAGCCCGCCAGGCTCCTCTGTCCATGGGGATTCTCCAGGCAAGAATACTGGAGTGGGTTGCCATGCCCTCCTCCAGGGGATCTTCCCAACCCATGGATCAAACCTAGGTCTCCTGTATTGAACCCAATAATCACACTCTTGGACAGGTGTATTCTTCACCGTCTGAGCCTTCATTCTCTATCCAGTCTCTAAGTGACGGGATTCTTCCAGTTCTCTGTCCCTTTCCTTCTTTCTCTGTAGACTCATTCATTTCCATGGCTTGGTTTATTTCCTTCTGCTTGATTTTCCTCTCACAAGCTTTCATCTCTAGCCCAGAACTCTTTTCTGAGTGCTACTCTTATGGATACAGCTGTCTAGATGGCACCTCTGTGTGGACACTTGAGTTATGTCAGAGTTACCTGAAATTTAACATGTCCAAACTTGTTCTCTTGATCTTCCAAGCATTCTCCTCAAATCATGCCCCAATTTCCCACATCACTAAACAGCATTACTGCTGCTGCTGCTGCTGCTAAGTCGCTTCAGTCGTGTCCGACTCTGTGCAACCCCATAGATGGCACTACTGTCTTCCTAATTCTGTACAAAACATCCTTGATTTCTACCCTTTGCCTCATCTCGCTTGGTCCTTGCCCCATCCAAATCCATGAGCCGGTTCTATCAGTTTTACTTTTTAAAATTACCTTAAAGTAAATGTGGTATATGCATACAATGGAACATTATTCAGCCTTAAAAAGAAGGAAGTCTTAATAGATATTTCTTCAAAGAAGACATGTAGGGGGCCAACAGGTACATGAAAAGATGCTCACATCACTAACTGAGAAACGCAAATCAAAATGATGCTGATGCATCATCTCACTATGGACAGAACGGTCACATCATCAAAGAATCTACAAACAATAAATGCTGGAGAGGGTGTGGAGAAAAGGGAACCCCACTACATGGTTAGTGGAAATGTAACTTAGTACAGCCACTATGAAGAACAATAGAGAGTTTCCTTTAAAAACGAAAAACAGAGTTTCCATTTGACCCAGTAACCCCACTTCTGGGCATATATGTGGAAAAGATGAGAACTCTAATTTGTAAGGATACATGTACACATATATCCTTATAATACATGTTGGCAGCGGCACAATAGACTACGCATGGAAGAAACCTAAATGTCCATCAGCAGATGAATGGATAAAGGAGATGTGGTACATACATACTATGGAATACTAGTCAGCCATGGAAAAGAACTAGATGATGCCATCTGCAGAGACATGGATGGACCTAGAGATTGTCATATTGAGTGACACAAGTCAGGCAGAGAAAGACAATATCATATGATATTACTTATGCCGCTGCTAAGTCCCTTTAGTCGTGTCCGACTCTGTGTGACCCCATAGACGGCAGCCCACCAGGCTCCCCCGTCCCTGGGATTCTCCAGGCAAGAACCCTGGAGTGGGTTGCCATTTCCTTTTCCAAGGCATGAAAGTGAAAAGTGAAAGTGAAGTTGCTCAGTCGTGTCCGACTCTTCGCTACACCATGGACTGCAGCCTTCCAGGCTCCTCCGTCCATGGGATTTTCCAGGCAAGAGTACTGGAGTGGGGTGCCGTCACCTTCTCTGATACTTTATACATGGATTCTAAAAGAATAATACAAATGAACTTATTTACAAAACAGAAATAGGCTTACAGACATAGAAAACAAACTTCTGGTTACCAAAGGGGAAGGGGCAGGGGAGGGACAAATGAGTTTTGGAGTAGCAGAGGCACACTACTACACATAAAATAGATAAACAACAAAGTCTTGCTGAAGAGCACAGGAAATTATATTCAATATCTAGTATAATCTATAATGAAAAACATCCGAAAAAAAAACCTGAATCACTTTGCTGTATATCTGAAACCAACACAACACTGTAAATCAACTACACTTCAATTATAACAAAAAAGGAAGGGAGTCCTGCCATTGGCTGCACAATCAGGTGGACCCAGAAGACATTATGGTAAGTGAAATAAACCAGACACAGAAAGAGAGATGGTACATGATGCCACTTACATGTGGAACCTGAAACAGTTGAAATAATAGAACAGAGAGTAGAATGATGGTTACCAGGTACCTGAGAAAATTTCACTTATGCAAGATGAAAACTGTGGAGATTTACATTATAGGGCCTACGGCGAAGGACAGGGAAGCCTGGTCTGGGGCAGCCCATGGGGTGGCAAAGACTCAGACACAACTTAGCAACTGAACAACAACAATGGTATCTGGTTATAAGGTGAGTAAGTTTTAGGGATCTAATGTACAGCATAGTGACTGTAGTTAATAATATTGTACTATGTGCTTGAAAGTTGCTAAGAAGTAGATCTTAAATGTTCTCACCACAAAAAGAGACAATTATGGGATGAGATGCAGGTGCTAGCTAGCTACAGTAGTAATCATTTTGCAGTATAACTGTATCAGATCAACACGAGGTACCCTTTAAAATTACACAATGTTATATGACAATTACATCTCAATAAAGTTGGAACAATTTTGCTAAGAGGGTAGATATTACTTTATGTTCTCTGACTACAAAAGAAAAAAAATATTAAAAATAAGTAAATTTTTAAAAATTTAATTACCTTAAATTTGTTCCCCTTTCTCCATTGCCTAAGCCATTGTTGTCTCTTGCACGAACCCCTGAAGCAGCCTCATAACTGGCCTTTCTAGTTCCTTTCTTGTCTACTTCTGTCCTTTTTTCTCTGTCATAGCAAATCTTTTCAAGTCACCTTCTATTTAAAACACTTTTGCGGCTTCCTGTGGCTCTGAGGATAAAAGTCCAAAAATTTAATGCACCCTGCATGGTCTGACCTCATCTCCACCTCGGCCTCACCTTGATTCACATTTTCCCTTGCTCTTTACACTTCAATCATACCCGTTTCCTTTCAGAACCTAAAATATAAATCTCATCAGACAACCACCTTTTTGTCAGTGGCCTCCATCTCACGAGGAAGAAAACACAAACTCTTTGACTTGAACTAGAAGACCCTGTATGACTGGCTATGCATGCTCACTTTTTCTACCTCATGTCATTTTGCAGCCAGACAAGTTCATTTACATCCTGAGACTTTTCACCTGTTGTTGCCTTTCCTGGCAATTTCACTCTTGACCTTTTATAAGCTCCATCTCAGCTTAAATATCACCTCTTAAGAGAAGTCATCCCAGGCCACCTTATTTAAGCAGGTTCCTCACTGTTCTCTACCCCAGCACCTTATTTATATTTTTTAAAGCTCTACAGTCATAATTGCGAATTTCTTTGCATGTTTTTGTCTATTTTCCTGGTAAATTATAAGCTCCTAAAGGACAGGGCTACACCTATTTTTTGCCTACCCTGGCATAGAAGCTCAAGGTCTGATGCATGCTAAGGATTTACATATATAAAAATGAACCTTGTCACAAAGTACAGGTAGTTTCAAGATGCAAAAAAAAGTTGGGTGGATAAGGCAAAAGTCCAGGTATCACATCTTTGACTTACACTCAAGCTTCCTATATAAGGGAAAAAAGGGTATTAGTCACTCAGTCATGTCCAACTCTTTGTGACCCTATGGACTGTACCCCACCAGGCTCCTCTGTCCATAGGATTCTCCAGGCAAGAATTCTGGAGTGGGTAGCTATTCCCTTCTCCAGGGGATCTTCCAGGTATCCAACACAGCTCTCCTGCATTGCAGGCAGATTCTTTACTGCCTGAGCCACCAGAGAAGCTTCCTATATAAGGGAAACAAGGGTGGGGAAGCACAAATGTGAGAGACATTTATAAAGCAAGAGAGACAGAATTTTGTTACTGGTTGATACAGCTGTAGATGAGAGAGGAAAAAGAATAAATATGATCCTAAGGCATCGCGTCTGGCAGATGTATTGGCTGATCACTGAAACAGGACCGGAAGCAGAACAGAAATATTGTGTCTGCCTCTTAGGAATCTGCCCCATAAATAAACCAGGTTTCCTTTTGTACTGCTTGTGAATTCTATACTTTTATTACATTTCACATAAGGCTAAATTTTCCTCTTACGTGTGATGTTAAGAGGTCTAGTGTGCTTGATTCTTATGGAAAGGGAAGAGGCTTTCAGGTCAAGTAAAAAAAAGTCCCTGCCCTGCCACTCCCTAGGTGTGTGTGTGTGGTTGGCATGTTAATCAGCTTCTCTGGTACTTGGAATCCTCTGTAAAATGAGGATAACTTCATGTTGTTATGAGAGTTAAAATCAGGTAACATACTTGCCCCGGCATGGGTGTGGCCTGTCAGGTGGCCCCTGACATCCCAGCCCTGCCCCTTTCTAATACGGCTCTGTTCCTATGTGTCCCTGGATCCTCCTGATTCAAAATCCTTGACTGTGTCCCTACCTTGTTTCAAGGGACAGGGTGAGAATAAATGAGATAATGCTTCCTTCTCACTGTTACCCACTTTGCTGCTTGTTTACAGAGAGCTCTTTCTCTTGGTTTGGCCTCATCCTGGCCCTAGGAGGTATCTTAGCAGTTTCTTTATACTCTTGGTTGCTGGGTACTCTGGAAATTAGCCCTAATCTAACATTAGTCTAATGGACACAGTTTGTAACGGAAAATATCATTTACATTCCAAAATCAAGCACAAATGCCCTTTGACATTATTGGTGGTTTTGAATTATGTCTGCTATTGCTTCATTTACATTAACCAGGTTGATTAGAGTGGGCTGTGCTGTGCTGTGTGCTTAGTTGCTCAGTTGTGTCCGACTCTTTGTGGCTCCATGGACTGTAGCCCGCCAGGCTCCTCTATCCATGGGGATTCTCCAGGCAAGAATACTGGACTGGGTTGCCATGCCCTCCTCCAGGGGATTTTCCCAAGCCAGGGATTGAACCCAGGTCTCCTACACTGCAGGCAGATTCTTTACCATCAAACCCATGAATACTGTAGCGGGTGAAAGTGAAAGTCTCTCAGTCATGTCCGACTCTTTGCGACTGCATAGACTACACAGTCCATGGAATTCTCCAGGCCAGAATACTGGAGTGGGTAGCCTTTCCCTTCTCCAGGGGATCTTCCAACCCAGGGGTCGAACCCAGGTCTCCTGCAATGCAGGTGGATTCTTTACCAGCTGAGCCACAAGGGGAGCCCAAGAATACTGGAGTGGGTAGCCTATCCATTCTCCAGCGGATCTTCCCAACCCAGGAATCAAACTGGGGTCTCCTGCACTGCAGGTGGATTCTTTACCAACTGACCTATCAGGGAAGCTCACTGTAGTGGGTAGCCTATCCCTGCTCCAGGTGATCTTCCCGACCTGATTCTCTACCAGTGGAGTTACCAGGGAAAACCCTAGACTGGGCTACATACCGTAATTCTGAAAAAGCCATAATGCTCTTTGGAGAGAAAAACCATAAAGTACTATCACAAAAGTTTTATGCATGAGGACAGACCCTGAAAAGCATGAAAGGGAAGAAATGGCTTCATTTTATTCTCCTTGCTGAAATTTTTACCTCACAAAATTCACATTTTAAAATACCTGTTTATGCCCTTTTCTGTGTATATTAGGCTCAAAAACTTGAAAAATTGCCAGTTGATACACCTGGCATGGAGAACTCCAAAATCATGTCCTTGCATGAGTGCCAGATAGTTGAGAAAGCTAGTTTTTCTAACTGAGGCATCTCATGCTTTACTGTTTTTAGTGACAGGCTAAATTTGTTTCATTTTTTGCTTGTTTAAAAAAATGTATATTCTGCTGTGCTGGGACTCAGTTGCAGCATGAAGGATCTAGTTCCTTGACCAGGGGTTGATTGAACTAGGGTCCCTGCTTTGGGAACATAGAGTCTTAGCGACTGGACCACCAGAGAAGTCATCAGGGAAGGCTAAATCTGAATTGTGCCTGCTTTTACCTCCAATTCTAGTGCAATGAATGCATGTTTTCAAAGGATGTTTATTTATGGTATTCCACATTAGAAACAAGGAAGCGGGGAGGAGAGAAGTAACTTTGAGACTTTAATCAAGGAAACTAAGAGAGAAGATATAGAAATTAGGTAGAGTCCCTGACCCAAATCATGCTATGCTTAGTCACCTCATTGGTCATGAATGTTTTATTGGACTGAACCTCATGCCCATCACAAAGCTATAATCATCCTAGAAAGGTTTACCCTCTCCTTTGTTCTGTTAAAATAGCATTCGTCAAGAAGTTGAGGTCCAAAGTGAAACTGCAAAGAGGAGCCTTGACTATTTTCTTGCTTTTTAAATGATTCTTGTGCTAGGAGTTGATCCCACTTGTCTTCACATCTGGGATCTTACAAGAGGTCCCAAGTATATTCAGATCTCTCTGTCGGTAGCTCTAGAATCCCTATGTTGAACCCATTTGTGAAAAATGCGTTCTCTTTGAAAGAAAAGCTGTGGTAAACCTAGATAGTATATTAAAAAGCAGACATATCACTTTGCCAACAAAGATCCAAATAGTTAAAACTATGACTTTTCCAGTAGTCATGTATGGTATGGATGACTATGTATTCCAGGATGTGAGAGCTGGACCATAAAGCAGTTTGAGCACCAAAGAATTGATGCTTTTGAACTGTGGTGTTGGAGAAGACTCTTGAGAGTCTCTTGGGCTGCAAGGAGATCAAACCAGTACATCCTAAAGGAAATCAACCCTGAGTATTCACTGGAAGGACTGATGCTGAGGCTGAAGCTTCAGTACTTTGGCCACCTGATGGGAAGAGCCAACTCATTGGAAATGACCTTGATATTGGGAAAGATTGAGGGAAGGAGAAGAAGGGGGTGACAGAGGATGAGACGGCTGGATGGCATCACCGACTCGGTGGACATGAGTTTGAGCAAACTCCAGGACATGGTGAAGGATAGGGAGGCCTGGCGTGCTGCAGTCCATGGGGTAGCAAAGAGTCTGACACGACTGAGTGACTGAACAACAACCTCACATGTTGTTCGATCAGCAAATATTCATTAAATACCACCATGTGCCAGGCACTGAGCTAGTTTTTCTTGGGGTGACTGACACAGGACAGGTTGCCCACATAAACATCAGGCGTCAAGTACATCAGGGGTCCGCTTGTACATGGTGGAATGAAGAGTTGCCCCATATCCCTACCCTGTGGATGAAATGTCCAAGAAAACTGAGCTTATCACATTCTCATTCTCTTTCAACATCTCGGTTTAGGAGGTATTGCATCACTTCTTTGGGCTCTGGGACTTTGTAGGGAGTTGGTGCACATTGCTCTGTGCCAACCAGATGGCACAGGAAGACAGAAGGGGCTATGTAAACTCTATTCCAGAAGTGCCTTTGCTACGCTTTGTATTAGCCATGACCCTTAGCCAACCCTGAGGAGGTAAACATCAGGGAATCTGGGATCACATTCAAGTATCTCAGAATACTCATTACACCATCAGAAGTCAACACTGGAGCAATTTGTTCTAGAATAATGCTAACATACTTGAAATTTGCAATGGGGAATTTAACGCATCTCTGCACAAAACAACATTTCTTTGTTCTATTGGCTTCAGGAAAAAAGAAAAAACATTCTTCCAGTGTGTCAACACTGCCCATTTCTAGCACTTTTAGTTAATTTTAGGCCATTCTCTCTGAAGCAGCCTCAGACAAGCCCAACACTGAAGCAAGATCGGGGATCAAATGCAGAGTTAAACAATGTTGGAGTCATCAGAAATTTGGAATTTTATATGGTGACGTCTATTGTTTTTAACACACTGAAAAACAAATTAAGGGAGTAGATTCGTTGACAGATGTGGACGATTGAGATGAAAAAAATAGTTTTGCAATATATTTGTGTTTTGCAGCTAGGCAACCCCAAATGACTAACACACAGGAAGTATGTACTTGTATGCTTCTTCTAGCCAAATTATGGGAATTATAAATCTCTTATTTTCTTTATGTGAATATTCTTTATGTAAAAGAAAAAAAAATGAAAAGAAATAAAGCCTCTCAAGTTTAGAGGGCTTGTTTTCCACCAACTTCTCTCCACAGTCCTTTTATTTTCTTTTCATAGCTTTTCCCACAGGGCATCAGGAGTGGGAAGTTCTGTAAAAAGGAAAAAAAAAAAAAAAGGAGTGGATTGTAAGCCATTACATTAAAAAAGAAATCTTTCAAGGACCCAAGGAAGAATACCATAAAAGGAGGAGTCAATCTTGGCTTCATTATGGAGTGACATATTACATGAACTATGTTATACATATCTTTTAAGCTTTCAGGAAACAGACTGGCATTGAAGTAAAGACTATAGATATAAGTAGCTGTGATTACGTTGTAATTCAGACTCTAATGATCTGCTATAAATATTGTTTGTATTATTACTGTAGTTCCACAATAACTTCCTGTTGATCTCTTTTTTTAATCCATGGCATTTAATGCCCACAATTTGTGCCACCCTCTGAAAATCTTTTCACAGCCTAGGCTAAACTATTGTGTTTATGTATCAAACTGCAGCAAGGTTCATTACTGTACATCATCCATGCATTGTTGAGAAAGGGGTCTTATAAAACTTATCAACAGAAATTTCTGTACCTTGACCCTCAACTAGCTTTACTCCAATAATCTCTTTATACTGAAGTTAGGCAGGCAAAGAAGTAACTAAGGTATGATACCACGTAAACGATGCTGGGGAGAAACAAACCTAAGCTGGCCAATGGACTACAGGTTGTTTCTGCTGGATTTTAGAAAACACAGTTGTATGTTAAAAATGATCTTACATCATTTCCAAAGATGAGCCAACTACAGAAAATGCTGGGGAATCTGATTACAACATCTGCATCACAGCCACAGAAATGAGCCTCTGCGGGACCAATGGTCAGCTCCCTAGGCTCTGCCAGGGTCACCGTGTGCTCTCACCTGGGTCCCTGTACCCTCAGGGTCTCCCTCTTGTTTATCATCTCTGGGGACATTGGCTGCTTGAAGGCTGAGATGCAGAAGTACATTTCTTAAGCTTTCCTTAGAAAGGTGTCCAGAAGAAATCCTTGTACCTTACACCCCAAAGCCTACTGTACCACAAATCTGACAGAGCAATTTCCTTAGATTAACTTCTGGTAAATTAATCTGGAAGATATTTAAATCCAGATTCCATAAAATGATTAAGGATTAAAAATTAAGTATCTCTATCTGTCGACCTACTGATCTATCTACCGATCTCTCTAGTATACAAGTTGATTATAATCATTCAAAATTTCAAAACAATGAACCCATAGAAGTGCTTCCCAGGTGGCACAGTGGGAAAGAATCTATCTGGCAATGCAGGTGATGAAAGAAACACAGGTTTGATCCTTGGGTCAGGACAATTCCCTGGAGTAGGAAATGGCAACTTGCTTCAGTATTCTTGCCTGGAGAATCCCATGGACAGAGAAGCCCGCTGGGCTACAGTCCATGGGGTCACAAAGAGTCAGACACGAATGAAGAGACTTGGCATGCACATACGCGTGCTCATCCCCAATACATCTACCAAAGCACAGAGATCCAGATTCTGTCATGGAATTTTGTCTGCAGGTAGACTTGCCCAACCAAAATACAGGATGCTCAGTTAAAATAGAAATTCAGATGAATGACTAATAATTCTTTCTGTATAAGTATATCTCATGTAAAGTTTGAGACATACTTACAATAAAAAATTATTTGCTGCTGTCTGGAGTTCAGATTTAACTGAATGTTGTCTGTTTTTATTTGCTAAATCTCACAGCACTGAGAACTTGAGTCCTGTGGGTGTGAAGTCCATCTTGGCTGCTGGTGGATGAATAACCAAGAAGGTTACACCACCTCCATACTCTTTGGTTTCCTCACCTGTTGACAAGGAATAATAACTTAACCTCCTCAAGGGAGGATCAACTCAGGATAATTGGTTACTTGGGAAACACTACTGATTTTTTTCCCTATTTAATTAATATTAGTGAAATATTTGCATGAAATTTATTCAGTGAAAGTAGGAGTAAGCTGTTTTATTTTAATAATAAAGGAATGCTCGAATGAGAGGTTTAACTTATTCAAAACCAAATCTCTTATGATTTGATGACCCTGGCATTGTGCTTGTGTGTGTGTGTGTGTGTGTGTGTGTTAGTTGCTCAGTCATGTCCAACTCTGCGACCCCATGAACTATAGCCTCCCAGGCTATTCTGTCCATGGAATTCTCCAGACAAAAATATGGGAGTGGGTAGCCATTCCCTTCTCCAGGGGATCTTCCTAACCCAAGGATCAAACCCAGGTCTCCTACCTTGCAGGCAGATTCTTTACCATCTGAGCCACAATGAAAGCTCCTATCTATGCCTATGTAGCCCCTTAATCTGAATTTGTAAGGATTAATATTAGAGACTGTACTTCAAGCTCTGAGTATGGCTTCTTGTGCTGAGCATGGCTCTTTCAAGGTAGATAAAAGTTGGCTTAAAGCTCAACATTCAGAAAACGAAGATCATGGCATCTGGTCCCATTACTTCAAGGCAAATAGATGGGGAAACAGTGGAAACAGTGGCTCACTTTATTTTTCTGGGCTCCAAAATCACTGCAAATGGTGATTGCAGCCATGAAATTTAAAGACGCTTACTCCTTGAAGGAAAGTTATGACCAACATAGACAGCATATTGAAAAGCAGAGACATTACTTTGCCAACAAAGGTCTGTATAGTCAAGCCTATGGTTTTTCCAGTGGTCATGTATGGATGTGAGAGCTGGACTGTGAAGAAAGCTGAGTGCCAAAGAATTGATGCTTTTGAACTGTGGCGTTGGAGAAGACTCTTGAAAGTCCCTTAGACTGCAAGGAGATCCAACCAGCCCATCCTAAAGGAGATCAGTCCTGAATATTCATTGGAAGGACTCAAGTTGAAGCTGAAACTCCAATACTTTGGCCACCTGATGCAAAGAGCTGACTCATTGGAAAAGACTCTGGTGCTGGGAAAGATTGAGGGCAGGAAGAGAAGGGAACGATAGAAGATAAGATGATTGGATGGCATCACCGACTCAATGGACATGGATTTGGGTGCACTCTGGGAGTTGTCGATGGATAAGGAGGCCTAGTGTGCTGCGGTTCATGGGGTCTCAAAAAGTCGGACATGCTGACTGGACTGAACTGAATATGATTGTTATTAAAAGATCTCTGTATGAATAGCATGTCCCATAACCTGAAGATGGATTCACAAGCATCATATAATCAGAGCTTCAGATAGGAGGGATGATCTGATCTACATTTATTATCTTACAGATAAGGAAACTGAAGCTTAGTGAGACTGAGTGATGTACAGGAAACCTCCTAGTTAGAGAAATGTCCTCTGCACTCTTAGCTGTTATGGAAAATGATACAGTGGAGAGGGACACACATGCTCTCGCTATCTAAATAGGTGACATAATTCATAAAGGATTTATCCCCACAAAGAAAAAGTACCAGGCATATTTAAACATGTGTGCAAATATTAACTGTACCATTATGAGACTTTATAGGAATTCAGACATCTTACTATCACCATTGGAAACTTCAAACATTGGCATCTTTCTGGAAAAAGATCCACTGAAATCATGTAGGTGGAGCCCCAGGGAGGTTGAAGCAAATGATGCTGTTTGCGCCATCTCCAAAGAAACGCCTATTTCCAATCGTAAAACAGCTCAAAAGAGTACAAGTCTCTTTGGAAACTATTAAGATGCCGGTGCAGATGAAAATTACAAATGCTTATTAAAACAGTATGCCCAAGAAAGTGGAGAGGACAAACAATGACACATGGAAAGGTCACCGTCTGATACAAAGTTTCCACGAGGTGGCGGAGCCCAGGCTCTTCCTCTGATTCTTCTCTGTTAACTGGAGGCTAACAGAGGTGGGGATGAGAGCTGGGGAGTTAACTTTTCATGAGCGCTAAAACTTTCAGGTTACAATTCATTATTCTCAACCTTTTCTTAGGGCTTCTGGCAGCCTGACTGTGCAGGCACAGATTGAGCTGACCTCCTCTGGCTGAGGTTCCCTCCTAGAGACTAAATATTTCTGACACTGGCTCAAGAAAGGAGTTATTTTAAGTGGGTTTACACTTGGCATTTTTATGAAAAGTACAGCTTAACATTAAGAGTGTTAATGCTCCAGTTAGAGGCTGTGATAATTATGATCCCAAAGGCATGTGGGGTTAAGGAAATAGGACTGTTTGAGGTGTGTGCTCCAGGCTGGTTTGACAGGGATTTCAAATATCCTCCAGTTCATTTTACTTTTATTCTTTATCAGAATTTTGGGAGACTATCGCAGGTTTTAGATATGCATTTGAACTTTGGGGGAGAGGGTTGTGGATATGACTGAGCAGTCACAGATACTGTGAAATGAGGCAAATGGAAAATTCTAGGAAACTCTGTCTTGGCTGGCCAAATACATACATACATAAATAATAAGCATCACACACTATTAATAGCATTCCTGAGTGTGCTTAACCCGTATAACACAGCTCATTATTTAGATGATAAAACAGAGGGTTTCATAAAGTTCTTACACGGATTTAATATGCTACACTTTCTACTTTTAAACTTTAATAACTACGATTATGCATATAATAGGAAAAAACTCAAAGTGGTATCTGAAGGGAAAGCGAATCTCTTAGTTGTGGTGAACTGCAATGCTATCAGTCTCTATAGATATACCTCTATCTAGACCCAGATTATGTCTATTAACTCTCTATATTTATCTGGCTATCTAATTGCATACAATTTAATATAAAATACATATGAATATATAAAATTATATATAATTTAATTTATATTAAAACGTGGTTCTTTCTTAGTGCAATTATTATAATTTTTCGAAAGATCTGAAATAAGGATAGACAACTAACGGTATGAATTTGGGCAAGTTTTACACCTTGGTTTTCTTATCTGTAAAATGGGGTTGTAACCAGCTTCATGGGATTGTTGCAAGGATGAAAGGAGATAATAGATGTTAAATGTTTAGGACGGGGCTTGGTATATGATTATTATTCAAATGGAAGCTGATACCATACTTAGAAAGCATTTATATTAATTCTGTTATCTCCACTACACTTAATTCAGTGTTTTTAACACCCTGACAGGGTCCCCAGGGCCACAGGGGCCAGGGTGCAGGACCCCAGGGCCAGCCACTGGGCAGGCCTGCATGTCCACCCTCAGTGAATGTAGTCTCGAGGCTGCTCCTTCCCGGTGTGGGCTGGGGGCCCCTGTGGCCCACTGAGTCCAGGCCGAGCCTTACACCAGCCCTGGCCACCCTCTCCCAGGCCGGAGGGACAGGACTGCTGGCCTGGGCCAGGTGGTGGAGCTCCCCAAGAGTGGGCCCAGAGGAGACCCTGCCCCTGCCTCTTCCCTGAGACTTGCAGTCTGAGCCTTTTTGAAGAATGAATAAATATTTTACACAGCATCAGTTGGCTGTACTGGAGCCCTGGGCTGGGCTCGTCTCTCCCTAACTCTGAGAACCCTTCCCTCCACAAGAGTGGCTGAGGGCACCCCCCCGCCACCTTGCTTCTCTGTACCCAGCATGAGGTGTGTCTGTGGGAGCTGGGAGCCCTGGGGAGGGACTGTGGAGATGTGTATAAGAGACAGGGCAGAGGGGCCTGGTGGGTTACTGTCCATGGGATCACAAAGAGTTGGACACAACTGAGCACACGCACACGTATATATTTAACATAACTCAGCCATTCCACTCTTTTGTCTGTAGGGAAACATACACACACACACACACACACACACACACACACGCACACGCACACACATAGCTCCGTTAACTAAGTCCCTCACTTTTGCCTATAAATTAGGTATGGACTTAAAAGAAGCAGAAGATATTAAGAAGTGGCAAGAATATACAAAAGAACTATACAAAAAATATCTTAATGACTCAGATAACCATGATGGTGTGATCATGCACCTAGAGCCAGACATCCTGGAGTACGAAGTCAAATGGGCCTTAGGAAGAATGACTCCGAACAAAGCTAGTGGAGGTGATAGAATTTCAATTGAGCTATTTCAAATCCTAAAAGATGATGCTGTGAAAGTGCTGCACTCAATATGCCAGCAAATTTGGAAAACTCAGCAGTGGCCACAGGACTGGAAAAGGTCAGTTTTCATTCCAATCCCAAAGAAGGGCAATGCCAAAGAATGTTCAAACTATCACACAGTTGCACTCATCTCACACACTAGTAAAGTAATGCTCAAAAATTTCCAAGCCAGGCTTCAACAGTACAAGAACCATGAACTTCCAGATGTTCAAGCTGGATTTAGAAAAGGCAGAGGAACCAGAGATCAAATTGTCAACATCCGTTGGATTATAGAAAAGAGAATTCAAGAAAAATATCTACTTCTGCTTTATTGACTATGAAAAAGCCTTTGTCTGTGTGGATCACAACCAAACTGTAGAAAATTCTTAAAGTGATGGAAATAGCAGACCACCTTACCTGCCTCTTGAGAAATCTGTATGCATGTGCAGTTAGAACTGGACATGGAACAACAGACGGGTTCCAAATCGGGAAGGGAGTATTTCAAGGCTGTATATTGTCACCCTGCTTATTTAACTGATATGCAGAGTACATCATGAGAAATGCTGGGCTGGATGAAGCACAAGCTGGAATCAAGACTTCAGGGAGAAATACCAGTAACCTCAGATATGCAGATGACATCACCCTTATGGCAGAAAGTGAAGAGGAACTAAAGAGCCTCTTGATGAAAGTGAAAGAGGAGAGTGAAAAAGCTGGCTTAAAACTCAACATTCAGAAAACGAAGATCATGGCATCCAGTCCTATCACTTCATGGCAAATAGATGGGAAAACAACGGAAACAGTGAGTGACTTTTGGGGGGGGGCGCTCCAAAATCACTGCAGATGGTGACTGCAGCCATGAAATTAAAAGATGCTTGCTCCTTGGAAGAAAAGCTATGACTAACCTAGACAGCATATTAAAAAACAGAGACATTACTTTGCCTAAAAAGGTCCGTCTAGTCAAAGCTGTGGTTTTTCCAGTAGTCATGTATAGATGTGAGTTGGACCATAATGAAAACTGAGAGCCGAAGAATTGATGCTTTTGAACTGTGGTTTTGGAGAAGACTCTTGAGAGTCCCTTGGGCTGCATGGAGATCCAACCAGTCCATCGTAAAGGAAATCAGTCCTGAATATTCATTGGGAGGACTGATGCTTAAGCTGAAGCTCCAATACTTTGGCCACCTGATGCGAAGAGCTGACTCATTTGAAAAGACCCTGATGCTGGGAAAGATTGAAGGCACGAGGAGAAGGGGACAACAGAGGATGAGATGGTTGGATGGCATCACGACTCAAGGGACATGAGTTTGAGCAAGCTCCAGGAGTTCATGACGGACAAGGGAGGCCTAGCGTGCTGCATGGGGTTGCAGAGTTGAGTATGACTGAGTGACCGAACTGAACCGATAGATTAAAAAGCATGAGGTGCAGAGAAGAGAGATCTAAATGTGAACAGTCAAAGCATGAGATGGATCACGACTCCCCATTCCTAATTACCCAAATTGAGTTATAGTCCTGTAACCAATTTATATCCCGGCAACAGCTCTGATCCTCATTCTTCCCCACTCATCCTATAAGACTGTGTGGGGGAAGTCTATAAATGCAGAGCTAGAGCAGCTGAAATGTTTGGAGACAGGCCTTAGATACTGGATTTTGACTTAATCTGTAATTTCAACTACAGGCTCATCATACATTTATTTTTACCTGGAACTCTAAAGGGTACTGGTATTACCTGTATATTTTTTCTTTCTGTTTCTATCCACACACACACACACACAAAGCTTTAATAAGTGCTTTCTTGGTTGTGGTATTCTTTTTCCCCAAGGAAACAAGAATAAAATTACATATGGTAGTTTTCAGGGCCTTTTTACTCCATCTCAAGAAAATATCCTGTTTTTAAGAGCTCAGAGAATCCAGACTCTTATCAAAATAAGTAAATAATTGCTAAAAATTTCATTTTGGATTTATCAGCGTTCATCATTGCCCTACAAGTGAAAAATCTTAGAAATGTACAAAAATATTCATTATATGTAGATATTTTGGAATGTATCAATCCTAGGCAAGCTACTATGACCAGTTGCTTTCCAAACAAGATGAAAAATAAAAATATGTAATGAGTAAATATCTAATTTCCTTAACTCCAAAGGATAAGGTTTCCATACTTATTGAAAAACATGCTCTCTCTTTCTCTTTCACATGAAAAGAGTAGGAAAAGAACCTTCATTGCAGAAAACCTGTAAAATAGTAAATCAGATCTATATACAAGAAATACGGTAGTTAATTCCTTTAAAAGACATCTTCTCCCCTGAGATTCTTCAAATAGAAGTTTGGAATTTTTCTCACTGAACACATGTAATTAACCTAATTAACATGGAATTTAATCTAGTGGAGGAGGGTGTTTTGAGAACATTTTACTTTGAGTAAAAATAATGTCATGCCTAAACCAGTAAAGCCACTTTGCTTGCTAAGTTCAAAACACATGATTGCATATGTGCATCCTAGCACTCCTTTTAAGCACTGTTTATACAACTTCTTTCTTTAAGGTAAGGAGATTCCTTCCCTTGCAGGAAAACGTGCCTCCGAGGTAGGCAGGCAGCAAAGAGCTGTGTCCACATTTGTAGAGAAGGAATGGAAAGTCAAATGGCAGCACTGCACACTTTCCAGATGCCAAATGCTTTCCCAGGCTTTGAAGAGGCAAAGGTGGGTGAGGTCTGGTCCCCTCTACCAGCGAGTCTATTGCATTTCAGCCAGAGAGAAACCAACTTTGGAATAAGCAGTGGCAGTACAACGTGATTCTTGCTTAGCAAACATAGAAACAGGAGAGAACAGGGAGACCCAAGGCTTCTGAGTAGGGGAGAAATAGGATCACACTTGTCTAAGAAGATAACCACAGCAGCTCCATGAGAAGCCCTGGTGTGGGGAAGGAAAGTGGCAGTGAACCTTGTTAGAACCTAACCAAATTAGAGAGAGAGAGACAGAAGATCTCACGGCCAAAGCACTAAGGAAGATGAGAAGGACCTTAACTCAGGAGGTGATTCTGAGGAGAAAGTGGAATGAATTTAATGATAACTAAGATGTGTGGCGAACATCAGGAGCTAAGCCATTGACCACTGGTATGTTTTTAAGCCTCAGTCCTAGGTCCTCTTTCCTTTCCATGCCAATGTTACTTACGTGCATTCAACCACCACAGATGCATTCAATCACCCCTCACCCCCCAACACACAAATGAACTATATGTAGCTCTTTCCACTCATCTCTTTGGAATTTGAGATCCATAGGGTCAACTTATTGCTTGAAGTCAACTTGATCCATAGGGTCAACTTATTGCTTCTTAGGCATCTTAGAGGCAACGTTGGATTCAGGATGTCCAAACCAACCTTAAATCTGGTTCTCTTGCAAGATTCAACCTCAGTAAATGACACACCCACCACGCCACAAATCTACAAGTCATCCTTGGTATTTTTCTTCCCTCACTCTCATCTCCAAGATCATCTCAAATCCTTAGATTTTATTTCCTAAATCTCATTTTTTGTTGATTATTCACTAAGTCATATCTGACTCCTTTGCAAGCCCATCAGGCTTCTCTGTCCATGGGATTATCCTGGCAAGAGTAAACTGGAGCAGGTTTCCATTTCCTTCTCCAGGGGATCTTCCCAGCTCAGGAATGAACCCATATCTCCTACATCTCCGTGTATTGGCAGGCAGATTTTTTTTTTAACCCCCTTTAGCCACCTTTAGGAAGCCTCTAAATCTGACTTGAGTCGGTCCACTTATCTCCCTCCCTACTGCTATTCTCCTAGTTCAAGCTACTGTCATCTCTGGACTGGACATCTCCAACAGCTTCAGGAATGCTCTCTGCACATCCATACTTGCTCTCCTTATGAACTTTTGGAAATGGAAGTCTTCTTGGCACATCGCTGTTGAAAAATCTTAGTCGTTTCCATTGTTCTCAGGATGAAAGAATAAGATCCTCAACATGGCTTGGAAGGCATCTTAGCACTTTTTCCTACTAGTTAAATCCTACATCACATTCTGATCTCCCTTTAACTGACTACTTCACAGGAGCACCTTTCCTGATCTCCCTAACTAGGTCAGAGGCCCATATATAATTCCCACAGCTCTAACTACTTCTGCATTTACACAGATGCCATTTTGTGATCGCATTCATGTTTTCCTCTCTGAACAATAGTGCAGTCATAGGGCAGGGTCCTGGTTCCTCCTCAAGGAATATATTTAATGACATCTTTGAGTTTTTCTGTAGCACTTAAACCCCCACCAAGGTGGAGGACAGCGACTTCAAGCTGAGCATAAGATTCCTGGAACACCTCCCTGGTACCTCACCACTAACCAATCAAAAGAAAGTCAAACACTATAGCCCTCACCCCAAATTTTGCCTATTAAAACTCTTTCCCTTGAACCATCGAAGAGTTTGGGTGTTCTGAGCATGAGCTACCTGTTCTCATTGCTTAGCCCTGCAATAAACTTTCTCTGCTCTAAACTGTGATGTTTCAGTTTATTTGGCCTCACTCCATGTTAGGCACACAACCTTGCTTGGTAACACTACCTCAGAGGGTCAGTATCTAGCTAAAGTCACACAGGTATTAAGTGGCAGACTGGACCTGAATTCAGGTCTGTGTTATTCTGAAGCTCTCTCTCCCCCTACATGTTAGGTTCCAGGAATAAATTAAAATAAGAAATGTCGAGGAAGGGAGCAAGCTCACCAAACTCTCTGGCGGGGGTGGTTGGTGGTGGTTTAGTCACTAAGTCATGCCAGACTCTGTGTGACCCAATGGGCTGTAGCCCGCTAGGCTCCTCTGTCCACTGGGATTTCCCAGGCAGAAATACTGGAGTAGGTAGCCATTCACTTCTCCAGGAGATCTTCCCGACCCAGGGATTGGACCCCTGTCTTCTGCATTGCAGGTGGATTCTTTACCAACTGAACCACCAGGAAGGCCTCCACCAATCTCATTATCTTACTTCATGCCCAAAATTCAGGACAAAGAAAGCCTAACATAGACAGGTGTGTCTCCTCCTTCTCTTCAACTCTGACTCCCACCAAGCATCCACTTACTTCAAGCAGCCGAGGGGAGACCCCTTGACTGCCTGCCATATTTGCTGTGTACCATCCAGAGACCTCTGGATCCCGTTTCCAATAACTATAACCTACATACTTTCAAAGCTCCAATATGTTGGCCCCTGATGCAAAGAACTGACTCCTTGGAAAAGATCCTGATGCTGGGAAAGATTGAGGGTGGGAGGAGAAGGGGACGACAAGAGGATGAGATGGTTGGATGGCATTGCCGACTCAATGGACATGAATTTGAGCAAACTCCGGGAGATAGTGAAGGTCAGGGAAGCCTGGGGTGCTGCAGGGCTTGGGGTTGCAAAGAGTCAGACACAACTTAGCGACTGAACAACAATCGGCAGGCTTCCAATTTCCTTCTCCAATGCTCGGTCTCCTTTCCTAAGTAACGGGCAGAAGAATTCCTGTTAACATAGTCGATCGTTCCTCTACTAGAGGTTTTCATGTCGAAAACTCAAGTACAGACTTTGGTTACATGCTGTCTTTAAAAGAATATCTGCTTAACGTTAATCCATTACCTGAATCTGGAATCTACTAAACTCAACTGTCATATGGAGTCACCTGGAGAGAGTTAAATGGAAAAGCAAGGCAGTAAATTAGTGCCATGTGATTAGCTTGAGTAATACTAAGTTTGTTTATCCAAGCCCCTCAGAAGAATGGACTGTATTTTTAAGATATGACTTGTTTTCCATATCTGCTGAAGGCTTGTTGCTACTTAACTGGACATTTAATTTTCCACTTATTCATTTTCCCCCTTACAGACAGCTCGATGGCTATTCAATATGTGCATAATACAGAGAAAAATAATCATAGGAAAGGGACACAGAGAATGTCATAATTAAACTGTGCATTTGCAAAATACACTCAATAAACCCAAAACATCTTGATTGCTATAATCAGGTAGATTAGGTTTTCAGCAAATACTTCTTAAAACAGGTTTATCTAGAGCCAGAAGCAGACAGGCAGCTCCCTGTATCGCCTTATAATACGAAATTAACTACATTTACCTCCGATTATTTTTTTAAATCAAATATAAAGAGAAATCAAAATGATTTAAATCAATAGATTTGTGAAATGCCTTCATGAGGGCATTTTCCACAACCTTCTAGAACAGGTTTATTTTTTCCTCATCTGACTCTCATTAACAAAAGCCACTGTGCCTACCAATGACAAACACAGAAATTTATTGCCTCGAAGATGTGGTTCAAACTTTTACAGTTTGGCAGTTAGAGTTCAGAGCAAATTAAGTTGCAGGGGATCACTGAAAGTAAAAGATTGAGGTGGGAGAAGGGCGTTCGGACAAGTTAAGAAACATTCAGAGTCTTTATAAAGAGAAAAATATTGCCAAAATATAAGAAATGATGATCAAAGGGGATTTAAACCAATTACTGGGATGAAATACCCATGCTATAAAATAGAGAGTCAGTGACTTCAAATCCTCTTACTCTTTCTCTGCTTTATGGTGTTTGAAGTTTATATGCAAAATATTTCTCTCTGATCCCCATCTAACTAATGGGCTCATTGAGAGGACTGGTGATTCTGCTGATTTACTGAACAGTGACCTGCAGAGAAAAAGCAAAAGACAAGGAAAGCAATTTTATGGAAACAAACAAAAAAATTAACTAGAGATTTAAAGCTTAATATAGCTTTATCCTCCAGAGAGCTCGGCCTGATTGCAGACAGAGCTTAAAAGCAGGATTCAAAAGCACAACACGCTAGTTCTGTTATGAGAGCTCTGCCCAAGATATGTTCAATAAATGGAAAACTGCCTTTGCGGCCTGCCTTTCGTAATGAGAGAAGACAGGAAGGCAAATACTAGTTTGGGAAGCAGGGAAACAGCTTTACTCTCCAACTCAGTCACTGGTTTTTTAATTTTAAACAAAAATCCAAGTCCTCAGGAGCCGTTTTCCTCCAACACACTCACCCCTCTTTCAAAGATGAAAACAATGACACTTCCCTTCCTTTCCTTCAGAAATATTAATCGAGCAAATGATGTATTACATAGTACTCTTCCTTCCTGGTCCTTCCTGTCTGTCATCACCAGTGCCAGGGGCTCAGGCAAAATCTGCGTCCTGCTCCAGGAGGGGACAGTTGGGGGCTGGGGAGGAGGACAAAGCCAGGGAGCTGGGAGGGAGCCTGATTAGATTTGGAGCAGGCAGGCACCAGAGGGTTTCCTAGCTAACTGGGAAGAAGTCATAAATGAAATTAAAGTCTTTAAGAAAGAAATTCTGCTTCAAACCACGTCTCTCTCCAGTGGTCTTCTCTTATATAATTCCAGCTCTTTGACAAGAGGAACTGACACTTTCGATTGAGTGATTTAAGGGCAATTTATTGTGAAGTGGTAATTTATTAAGTAAGGTTCAAGAGTGGAGAGCGCTCCCTGCACCAGGAAGGGACTCAACTCACCCTCAAGTGCTCCCGACACTGGTCTTCTGGGCAGAAATGCTGGGGCACAGAAATCTTCACCAAACTCCTAATTCCTGGACACTTGTGCCCCTACCCCCTCAGCCCCACCCCAGCTGCATAAGAGGAAGTAAGTCTTAAAATGTAAATTCCCAGACATCGTATCATGGTAATCTAGATTCCCAGTAAGCTGTAACGGATTGATCTCTCTGAAGAGCTTTGCAACGCTGGAGAAGAAGCCAGGAGAGATGCAGTCCTTCATTTGGCCCGGTGCCCGTTCTTAATCCCAAATCTCTTCAAAAATGCTATTTGTGTTCTGCAATGATGGTGATGAATGACCTGTCACGGTGGGGGCAAAGAGGTACCCGTCGTAGGCAGGAACTGGGGGCTTCTGTGAGATACTAAATCTCTCTGCTCAGCACGATCATGTGTGGGTTCAACTCAGCCTTCAGTCTGTGAGTGAGCTTTATTTTTGTTTAATGCTGTGTGCTCAGTGGTGTTTGTGACCCCATGCACCGTGTAGCTCACTAGGCTCTTCTGTCCGTGGAATTTTCCAGGCATAAGTATTGGAGGGGGTTGCCATTTCCTACTCCAAGGGATCTTCCTGAGCCAGGGATTGAACTCACAAATCCTTCGTCTCCTGCCTTGGCAGGTGGATTCTTTACTACTGTGCCACCTGGCCACATCCTAAAGAAGAGGGCGATTTTTTTTTTAAGATTTTTTGAGTCTTTATTGAATTTGTTAAACACTGCTTCTGTTTTATGTTTTTGGCCACAGGTATGTAGGATCTCATCCCCTTAACCAGAGAGCGAACCCATACCCTCTTTGCACTGGAAGGCAGAGTCTTCCACTGGACTGTCAGGGAAGTTCCAGGACAATTTTGTGTTGATAAAGATAGCAACAGTGGATACAGACCAAAGGCGCCGGGGGTCAGGCTGTATTTCTCCAGAAGTCGCTTTGTGACTATCTCGGGCTTTGGGCAATCAATGACCCGGGTTGCCTTCTTTCCTCAGATTCCTATAATCCTTGTAGGGCAGATACTTCAAGATCCTCTTTTCTTTCCCTCCCTTGGTCTCATTTCCTCATCTGGTCCCATGCTCCAAAGAGATGAGTTCTGGCAATGGATTGATGAGCTTCCAGGTCATCATAAAGGTCAGGTGGGTAAGAGTGCTGGGTCTTCCTTGAAAGGTGAAGGACGCTCTGCTTCTTGCCTCCATGTAGCCAAAGGAAAAGGTGATCCTGGGTCTGAGACAGCTCAGCCATCCCTCCCTTACTTCTCGTACCTTTCTCTTCTTCCCAGTGATGAAAGCCAAGTATGGCTTAGGTCAGCTCAGTGCACAGCATCTGGGAAAACACATTCTCTCTTGCTGCTTCCTCTGGTTCAATTTCCCTGCTGCTGGCCAGGTTGCCTTGGCTCTGAAAGATCCAGAACTCAGCAGAGCATACATGGGCCATGACTGACGATGGCCTGTGGGCCACATCCAGCCCACTCCCTGTTTTTGTAAGTAGAGTTTTATTGGAACACTGCCATGCCCATTCATTTCTATATTGTCTCTGGCTGCTTTTGTGCTACCATGGCAGAGCTGAATAGTTGTGACAGAGACCATATGGTGTGTCAGCAAAGCCAAAAATATTGGCTAACTGGCCCGTTGCAAAAAAAAAAAAAAGTTTACCAACACTTGGTTTAGACCACTGTAAAACAGAGATGAAACAGTCAGTGTTTGATTACCTTCAGCAGGAACATTCTAACCAAAGCTGCAGTTTCGATGAGAAACAGAGCAGAAGTTAACTTGGAAGAACTAGATTATATCAGGGGAAAATTGAGTATTCTGTATAGTCCAAACCAGCTCATTAGATTTTACAGATATATATTTATATAGGGGCTTTGGGCCAATGCTACATTTAATTAGAAACTATTGTTTTTGCTTCAATTTGTTATTGTTTCTCTCAGGCCACAAGGGTCTGAATTTGGCAGAATTGGCAGTAGGGGAGGCTGACTAAGTATTATAGAATGTTCCAGCTCCCTTCTCTCACCCCTAGGATTCCCAAACAGCTTTTAAAATCCTTGGTTGGGAAACTGAGGGTCCCCCATCTTGGCCTCTCCATCCTCAGTCCCTGTGGAAACTTGCCCATGAGAGGTAGCTGTCATCTACATCAGGACCCAAATATCCCTCCATTCCCTGAGCACAATGCCATTTAACAGTGCCCAATCTTACTTCCCATCTGTGTGTAAAAGAACCATAATTGTTATGTCATTGAAATGTACAGATTTCATAAATACCCACCATAGTGGGCCTCAGTGTTGAAGTTCACCTAATTTAAAAATAGGCAGAGAATCTGAAAAGACATTTTTTTTCCAAAGAAGACATACAGATGGCCAACAGGCATATAAAAAGGTGCTCAGCGTCACTATTTATCAGGGAAATGCCCATCAAAACCACAATGCAGTATCACCTCCCGTCCATTAGCATGGCTGTTATCAGAAAGACAATAAACAAAAAGTGTTGGCAAGGATGTGGAGAAAAGGAAATCCTTGTACACTACTGGTGTAAATGAAAAGACTCTCGGTGGCCATTATGGAGAACAGTACGGAGCTTCTTCAGAAAATGAAAAATAGAACTACCACATAATCCAGCAATTCCACTCCTGGGTATTTATGTGGAGAAAATAAAAGCACTTAACTCTGAAGGGTATATGCACCCCCATATCATGGCAACTTTATTTAAAACAGCCAAGATATGGTAACTATCTAAGCATGCATCAGTAGACGGATGGGTAAGAGGGTGTAGTAAATATGTACAACAGAATATTTTCATCCATGCTGCTGCTGCTGCTGCTGCTAAGTCGCTTCAGTCGTGTCCAACTCTATGAGACCCCATAGATAGCAGCCTACCAGGTTCCCCCGTCCCTGGGATTCTCCAGGCCTGGAGTGGGTTGCCATTTCCTTCTCCAATGCATGAAAGTGAAAAGTGAAAGTGAAGTCCCTCAGTCGTGTCCGACTCTTCGCGACCCCATGGACTGCAGGCCACCAGGCTCCTCCGTCCATGGGATTTTCCAGGCAAGAGTACTGGAGTGGGGTGCCATTGCCTTCTCCGATTTTTAGCCATAAAGAATAAAATCTTGCCACACTATCTAAGCATGCATCAGTAGACGGATGGGTAAGAGGGTGTAGTATATATGTACAACAGAATATTTTCATCCATGCTGCTGCTGCTGCTGCTGCTAAGTCGCTTCAGTCGTGTCCAACTCTATGAGACCCCATAGATAGCAGCCTACCAGGTTCCCCCGTCCCTGGGATTCTCCAGGCCTGGAGTGGGTTGCCATTTCCTTCTCCAATGCATGAAAGTGAAAAGTGAAAGTGAAGTCCCTCAGTCGTGTCCGACTCTTCGCGACCCCATGGACTGCAGGCCACCAGGCTCCTCCGTCCATGGGATTTTCCAGGCAAGAGTACTGGAGTGGGGTGCCATTGCCTTCTCCGATTTTTAGCCATAAAGAATAAAATCTTGCCACATGCAACAACATGAATGGAACCTGAAGGCATTACACTAAGTGAAATAAGTTAGAGAAAGACAAACACTATATTATCTTACTTATATGTAGAATCTTATAAAAAATAAAAAAATACCCCCTCCACCAACTCAAATTGGCTCACAGATGCAGAGACAAGAGTGGTGGTTGTCAGGGTGCGGAGTTATGGGTTGGGCCAAATAGATGAAGGTCAAAAAACACAAACTTCTAATTATAAAATGAGTAAGTCATGTGGATGAAATGTACAGCATGGTGACTATAGCTAATAATACTATATTGCATAGTTGAAAGTTGCTAAGAAAGTAAGTCTTAAAAATTCTCATCATAGAAAAAAAAATTGTAACTATGGTGATACGTTAGCTAGATTTACTGTGGTGATCATTTTGCAGTCTTTACAAACAGTGAATCGTTATGTTTACACCAAAAACTAACATAAGGTTATATGTCAATTATATCTGCCTCCCCAAAGCCCCCATATTCCAAATAGTCATTTAAACTCCATCTCTATAGAGTGATGACTAAATGTTAAGAAAGTTCTAATGAGGCAAGTGCACAAAGTGAGCAGGGTTATCAGGCAAATCTGCCTTCAGAAACCCAGGTTAGAACAAACTTTTTAAGCATATGTGTTTTCATGGAGAAGATGGAAAGAATATTCCAGCTTTTGGGTACTCAATAATGGTTATGGTCAGTAATGATGATAATGATGGTGGGAAAACATGTCATGTGTACAGGCTCAGAAGCAGCACTGTGTTCCATTTGTAAACACCAAACTTAAAATGAGGGCAACATTTTTCTGTTTACAAAATCTTTCACTTACCCACCAGGAAACATGATAAAATAGAGAAAATTGCCGTTTCTAGGGGCCTCTTACAATTCTTTCTGGCTTAGACATTTGTGTCTCTATAAGAATGAAAAACCAGTGCAATGAAAAACAAAATGGTGTGCCAAAGCCACGGGTAACCGAAACACCTGCAGCCCAGACTGATTGTGATACTGAGCCCCGGAGGACTGGTCCTATGATTGCTAATGTCAATACGTGTCAGCAAAACTCATTCCTGGAACAGCTGATTTACATTATAGCCCTAGTTCAAGATAGAACATCTGAAACCAGGTTTGTAGTTTAGTCCATCAACTCCACAGAAGGACTGGGAATAAAAGAGGCTTGAAAGAAAATGAGATCAATAGCAAGAGAATTGCTTTGCCGCGAGAAAAACTCGTTAGTGTAGGGAAAGGATGCATCATGTGGCTCAGAGATGGGACTCAGGGTCCTGGGGGAGGGTGCTTTGTTCTCACACTGATCGTGTAATTTTATAGACGGGATCCCTGGATATAATCTCGTTCAATCTCTCATTTTACAAATCAGAAATGTGCAGATGTCTGTTCCAATCCTGGCAGGGTGAAATGCCACGTTAAGTGATGCTAAGTGGATGCAAAGATGAATGGGGCGTGGCCCTTACCTATCTTTCGAGAGTTTACAGTCTAGCAATTAAACTAAGATATACATAAACCTTACAAAGCAGGAAATTTGGACTAGCACTGGAGCATCTAAGGCTTAGATTCAGTGCTATGAGCATTTTTGGGAAGAAAACCTTCTTTCCTGATGGCTACTGTGTGGGATGTAAAGGCAAGGAGAGATGGTTACTGAGCTGTCCTTCGAGGAAATTATTTTGTCGCTAAGCCAAGTCTGACTCTTTTGCAACCCCATGGACTGTAGCCCCCAGTCCGTGGGATTTTCCAGATTAGAATACTGGAGTGGGTTGCCATTTCCCGTCCCAGGGATCCAACCTGCGTCTCCTACAATGAGAGGCAGATTCTTCACCACTGAGCCAACTGGAAAGCTTTTGGAGGAAATGGGGAAGAATCAGATCTGGGTCAGGGACATTTTATAACACAAAGTTGCACAAAGGGGAGTAATTAGTTGATCTCTTCAGGTGCCTTCTGTTGCACCAAAACAGAGGGGAGGTAAACACAGGGACTGCATGTGGGAAGAGACATGACATTGAGTCCTGTCCTTACACTATGACCTACAGCACCAGTCCCCAATCTTTTTGGCACGAAGGACCAGTTTCATGGAAGACAATTCTCCCATGGACTGGTGGTGGTGGTGCAGGGGGCGAGTTGGTTTCAGGATAATTCAAGTGCATTACATTTGTTGTGCACTTTATTTCTATTTATCATTACACTGTGATATACAATGAATAATTTTACAACTCATCATGATGCTGCCACTGATCTGACAGGAGATAGAGCTGAGGCAGAAATGCCAGGTTGGGAAGCGGCTGTAAATAGAGATGAAGCTTCCCTCGCTGGTCTGCCACTCACCTCCTGCTGTGTGGCCCAGTTCCTAAAAGGCCATGGCCCCTGATACCAGTTCATGGCCCAGGGGTTGAGGACCCCTGATGACAATAAACTGGAAAATTCTGAAAGAGATGGGAATACCAGACCACCTGACCTGCCTCTAGAGAAATCTGTATGCAGGTCAGGAAGCAACAGTTAGAACTGGACATGGAACAACAGACTGCTTCCAAATAGGAAAAGGAGTACGTCAAGGCTGTATATTGTCACCCTGCTTATTTAACTTCTATGCAGAGTACATCATGAGAAACGCTGGACTGGAAGAAACACAAGCTGGAATCAAGATTGCTGGGAGAAATATCAATAACCTCAGACATGCAGATGATACCACCCTTATGGCAGAAAGTGAAGAGGAGCTAAAAAGCCTCTTGATGAAAGTGAAAGAGAGTGAAAAAGTTGGCTTAAAGCTCAACATTCAGAAAACGAAGATCATGGCATCCGGTCCCATCACTTCATGGGAAATAGATGGGGAAACAGGGGAAACAGTGTCAGACTTTATTTTTTTGGGCTCCAAAATCACTGCAGATGTTGACTGCAGCCATGAAATTAAAAGATGCTTACTCCTTGGAAGGAAAGTTATGATCAACCTAGATAGCATATTCAAAGTAATGTCCAACCTAGATAGCATTACTTTGCCAACTAAGGTCCATCTAGTCAAGGCTATGGTTTTTTCAGTAGTCACATACGGATGTGAGAGTTGGACTGTGAAGAAGGCTGAGTGCTGAAGAATTGATGGTTTTGAACTGTGGTGTTGGAGAAGACTCTTGAGAGTCCCTTGGACTGCAAGGAGATCCAACCAGTCCATTCCGAAGGAGATCAGCCCTGGGATTTCTTTGGAAGGAATGATGCTAATGCTGAAACTCTATACTTTGGCCATCTCATGTGAAGAGCTGACTCATTGGAAAAGACTTTGATGCTGGGAGAGATTGGGGGCAGGAGGAGAAAGGGACGACCGAGGATGAGATGGCTGGATGGCATCACAGACTCAACGGATGTGAGTCTGAGTGAACTCCGGGAGTTGGTGATGGACAGGGAGGCCTGGCGTGCTGCGATTCATGGGGTCGCAAAGAGTCGGACACGACTGAGTGACTGAACTGAACTGAACTGATCTACAGCATATGATGCTAGTATTCAGGAACCCTTGAGTCTGAACATGTATTTGGGGAGTGTAGAGAGGTCATTGGAGAAGGCAATGGCACCCACTCCAGTACTCTTGCCTGGAGAATCCCATGGATGGAGGAGCCTGGTAGGCTGCAGTGCATGGGGTTGCTAAGAGCTGGACACGACTGAGCGACTTCACTTTCACTTTTCACTTTCATGCACTGGAGAAGGAAATGGCAACCCACTCCAGTACTCTTGTCTGGAGAATCCCAGGGATGGGGGAGCCTGTTGGGCTGCCACCTATGGGGTCGCACAGACTCAGACACGACTGACGTGACTTAGCAGCAGCAGCAGCAGCAGAGAGGTCCCTGACAGATTCTCTTTCGAAATAGTGGAATAAAAGCGGCAGGTGATCCTCTTCCATTTGGGGAAAATAACTTCTCTGTGGGGGTTTCCTGGTGGCTCAGATGGTAAAGAGTTTGCCTGCAGTATGATAGACCCGGGTTTGAGTCCTGGGTTGGGAAGATCCCTTGGAGAAGGAAATGACAACCCACTCCAGTATTCTTCCCTGTGGTCTCTGACCTTAGAGAAACATTCCCCTATGGTGGGGGAGTTTTTCTTTTGTTTCTCCTCACTGAGATTTCACAGGATTGGGATGTGCTGGGTTTGTCCTTGATACTCTGCTGGTCCAACCCACTGGAGAAACAGACCCACTAAGGAGGGGGAATAAAGTAATTGTCATGTGAATATTTTTCTGCTGATTATTGGAGTCAAATGACTAGAAACATACCTGAGGGTGACTGAGCATCTGGGAGTTTTGAGGCCTGGAATGAGAGGTAAAAACCACGGCAGTAATATTGCAACCTATGGATAACAGGATTTTTCTAAATTTTTATGTGATCTTATAATACCCTTTGTTGTTATTAGTTATGTTATGTGCTACATTAGTCATGTTTTGTAAAAAAACAGTAGATTTTTCTCTGATATAATAAATTATTTAAAAGGCCCAGGTCTTATATTCACTTTTATAAACATGTAATTCATTCTATCTAGAGAATTATTACTGGATATAACTCTTGCTTTTCATAGCCTTACTCTCCCCCTGCTCTGCAAAGATTTTTTTAAAGTACCCAGTAGTAGGTGGGTCATGATTCTTCAAACTTTCCAGCGGAAAAAAGAGTGACGGGGTGCAAATTTCCCTTTGAGGGCACAGTGAAGGCGACATGCTTTGCCAAGTTGCCAGTGCACCAAGGTGCGAGACAGTACATTTTCAAGTGCTCTGATCCAGAGTTACCAAAACCTGCAGTCCACAGTGCAACAAATAGGAGCAGCAGCACTGCCACCTATGTCATAGAGTTGTTGCAAAGATTAAGTGAGATATTAAACAAGGAGCTCTTAGCATAAAGCCTGGTACATAGACACTATCAATAATTCTTCTGTCATCTTTAAAGAAGACTAATAATCCCTGATCTTTGGGTGGCCAACCTGCTCTCACTGGACACCAAGAGAGTTCCCCATAACCTCTCCCCAGTCCAAGCACCTCCAAGATGTCATGTAATATGAGCTGAAGAGTATCTACAACATGGCATTCGTTCAAAATCACACTGCACGCTTTCCTCTTGAGTTTGGAATTCATCTTGGGAGATTTATCAGGCATGTGAAAGAGAAATATCTTCTAAATGAGCTGGAGAAAGCAACGAAACAGAAAGAAATGAGGCCAAGCAGTGACTTAAAACATGTCAGGATTTGGTCTATTTTTTTTCCCATCAACATGTGCTGTTCTCATTAATGGGAGTTTCTCACACACTAGTAAGGGAACAGGCAACAGTGTCTTTTGTTATAGCCTGAAGGCTCGTCCAAACATTTAAGGGATGTGCGAGCCATAAATTTCCTCCAGACTGTAATCATCTTTGCAAGATCAAGTGCTCATGACTGAAAACATCGCTGACCTGTGAAATATCACCAAGGCTCTTCATTTTTTTCCCCAATAATGAGGTTAGTTTATGGCATGTACTTTGTCATATGAGATTTGAAAACATCCTTCCAACTATCTATCAAAACCACTTATATTTTTGTTGCTGTTGTTGTTGTTGGTCAAGTCATTAGCCTAGATGATAGATGAAAGGTAAGCTATGGCCCTAGGGCCAAATACTGCCTACTTCCTGTTTCTATAAATAAAGTTTTATTGGTTCACATTCAAGCCTAGTTATTTACATACTTCCTTTGGCTACTTTCATGTTTTGATGGCAGAACTAAGTAGCTGCAAAGATATTGTGCGGCCACCAAAACCTGACCCTTGTACTATCTGACCCTTTATAAAAGTTTGCCAACTGTTGATCTACATCATTGTTTTGTGTAGAAAACATTCTGGTTGAATTTATCTGGTTCTCAGAGAATTTAAAAATTTTCCATATTATTAAATCCAGACACTTGGCTGATTGCAACAGAAGGGAGGAAGTAAAGAGAGAATTACTAAACTCTGAGTTAGAAGACACTCATCTATTTATTCATTGCCCATAAGACAGCATCACCACCATCCCAGGGAAACTCTGCGAGTATGAACAAAATACATAAAGCCTCTGGCCTCACAGAGTATAAAGTTAATGAGGGAGATAAATAGAGACCACATCATTCATTCATTCATTCTTTTCATAAAATAATATTTACTTATTTGGCTGTGCTGAGTCATAGTTATAACACTTGGGATCTTCAGTTTTCATTGCAGCATGCCAGATCTTTAGTTGTGGCATGTGGGATCTAGTTCCCTGACCAGGAATTGAACCTGGGCCCCCTGCATTGGGAGGGTGGAGTCTTAGCCAGTGGGCCACCAGAAAGTCCTCATTCATTCATTCTTCACTCATTCATTCTCTATAAGGTGCCTGGAAATATTTTAGGCATCAGTTAACCATACCAACGGAGAAGGTGATCACACCCCACTCCAGTACTCCTGCCTGGAAAATCCCATGGACGGAGGAGCCTGGTAGGCTGCAGTCCATGGGGTTGCAAAAAGTCAGACATGACTGAACGACTTCACTTTCACTTTTCACTTTCATGCATTGGAGAAGGAAATGGCAACCCACTCCAGTGTTCTTGCCTGGAGAATCCCAGGGACGGGGGAGCCTGGTGGGCTGCCTTCTGTGGGGTCACACAGAGTCGGACACAACTGAAGTGACTTAGCAGCAGCAGCAGCAGCAACCATATCAAAGATAGATTCTAACAGTGGAGAGAAATAATAAGTAAGCACATATGAAAATAGCAGGCACCAATATGTGCTATAGTGAGAGTATTAGTTTAACCATACAAAACTGAAAGTTGTATAGGTCTACAGTGGCTGAATGTTGGCAGTTTTCTATGGTTCAGCCTACCAGTGAGAAATGCTGAAGAGTCATTTTCAAATGGCTTTAAATTAAGGGGTCAGGGAGGGAGAGATATGTTAGGAGTTTGGGATTAATATATATACACTATGATAGATAAAACAGATAAACAGCAAGGTCCTACTGTATACCACAGGAAACTATATTCAATATATTGTAAAAACCTATAATGGAAAAGAATCTGGAAAAGAATACACACACACACACACACACATATAACTGAATCACTTTGCTGTACAATTGAAACTAACACTAATTGTAAATTAACCATACTTCAATTTAAAAAAATTGAGGAATCAAGGAAGGCTTCACTGAGGAGGTGACATCTGCGCTAAGAATCGAATGACAACAGCCTCCTGCCCGGTGAACAGTGAGGGAGCTTTCCAGGCAGGGAGCGGGAAAGCTCCTTACAAATACCCTACAGCCAAAATAAGCTTGGTTCATTGGAGGAAAAGAAAGAAGACCAGAGGGGCTGGAGGAGGTGGGATGTGGGGAAAGACAGAGGAGCTGTGGTTGACGAGATAGTCAAGGGTAAGGTCAGATGAGGTCTTGCAGGTTAGGATAAGCATTTTGGCTTTTATTTGAAGAATAACCAGGAGTCTTTAAAAAGGAAAGTGACATGATCTGATTTATGGCTTTCAAGTGTTTTCATTCCTCTTCTGTGAAAAGTAGCCTATGATAGCAAGAATTGAAGCAGGGAGATTTAGTAGGCAGTATAGAGTTCTGCGGAGAAAGCAATGGCACTCCACTGCAGTACTCCTCTTGCCTGGAGAATCCCAGGGATGGGGGAGCCTGGTGGGCTACCATCTATGGGGTCGCACAGAGTCGGACACGACTGAAGCGACTTAGCAGCAGCAGCAGCAGCAGCAGCATAGAGTTCTGAGCACAATAAGATCACAGCAAGAAAAGGTGGGGCGAGAGAAGTGGAGATACAGGAGCTGTTTAGGAGCTGAAATCCGTGGAGCTGGTGATGGTTTGCATGTAATTAGGAGGGGAAATGAGGGATGAGGGAGCCTGCCAACTTTCCAGTTTGAGTACCTGGCTGGATACCTACTTGCTGTGATTCATAAGCCTGAGAACACCAGAAAAGAACCAGGACGTGGGGGAGATTATAAGTACCGTTTTCAACCTGTTGAACTTGAGTCATCTTTATGACTTGTTTTCCCTCGGGTGGTATCGATGACCTTGAACTCTCATATGAATCAAACCGGCAGGATTGTTTTATTCTTTTAATCATACATCTACTTCTTTATCATTTTCTTTTTCTTCTTCTATGTACCTTTTTTTTTTTTACTTAGCTGATTTTGAGTCTCTTGAGTGAAGCCTTTGTGTTTGTGCTTTCCCAGTGGTCAAGAGGGGAGTGTTACAGTTGCAAATTGTTGGCATGAATGTTGGTGGAAGTCATTTCTTTCAAGCCACTTGAGGTATACAGGAATTAAAACAGTCAACAGCAGGATTCCCAACCTGGAGAGATATATATATATATATATATATATATATATTTTTTTTTTTTTTTTTCCATTTGACAAAATGAACCTAGGAGGGAGTGATGCCAAATATACAGTGCCTGAAAAAGGTTTATGACCTGAACTGGTATCCCACCCGCAGATCATATCTTATAACACTAAACTGGGGTGTAAGCAGATTCAAAAAATGTGCCTTGCAATCACTTTTCAAGAGCAGCAGGTTTGGCAGAACTCCAAGCTGTATACCTGCAGCAAACATGGAAAATATTCCAGGTTAGGCAGGTCTGAAAGTCTTTCCGTGTTATAGACCGAGCATTCTGCTCACTTATTAATCAGACAAGGGAAGTAGCAGTATTGTAATAGGATTCCTCACCTCTGGATTTGTAAAGCATTTTATTGACGTCAATCATATCACGCACAACCCTGTATGCCATCAGCATGTGCATCCTCAGTCTCCTGTGAGATATCCCATTTATAAGGTCATCCTGTATCTCTGCTTCTCCTGCACACACAGGCTCACCTCAGAGATATTATGGGTTTGATTCCAGACTCCTGCAGTAAAATGAAAATCTCAATAAAGTGAGTCACACATGTTTTTTGGTTTTATTTCCCAGTGCAAATAAAAGTTATATTTAAACTATAGTCTATCAAGTGTGAAATAGCATTATGTCTAAAAATTGTATGTGTGTGTGTGTGCTCAGTCACTCAGTCGTGTCTGACTTTTTGTGGCCCCATAGACTGTAGTCCACCAGGCTCCTTTGCCCATGAGATCCTCCAGGCAAGAATACTGGAGTGGGTTGGCATTTCTTTCTCCAGGAGATCTTCCCAATCCAGGGATTGAACTCGTGTCTCTTGTGTCTCTGGCACTGGCAGGCGGATTCTTTACCACTGAGCCACCTGGGAAGCCCCTTAATTTAAAAATATTTTATCGCTAAAAATCGCTAATCATCATCTGAGCCTTCAGCGAGTCATGCATGATCTTTTTGCAAAAGTGACATTAAAGATCACTGACCACAGATCACCAGAAGAAGTACAATAATGATGAAAAAATTGAAATATTCAAAGAACTACCAAAATGGGATACTGAGACAAGAAGTGAGCAAATGTTGCTGGAAAATTGGTGCCAAAAGACTTGCTCATTGCAGGGTTGCTCCAAACCTTCACTCTGTAATAAAGGCAGTATCTGCGAAGCACAATAAACTGGAGTATTAAAGCATGCCTGTAATGAACAGAGTCTTAGTGTTGGTGAGTGAATGGCTCTATGAATCAGAATTGGCCAAAATGATGCCTGATTATAAACAATTAAGGAATTTAAAATGTAACTCTTAAATACTACCTAGTTTATAATACTTTATCATGAGAAAGAATTACACAGAGTTGATATGAGGATGGAATAACACTTGCCAAGGAGAGGTGTGGACAGAATGAACTTGGTGCACCAGAGGTCAATGCAAAGATCCTTCTCTTTCCCAGTTCTTCTCAGTCCAGTTTGTGGAGCTTTACTTACTCCAGCCATAAATAAATTTCACTTATGTTAGAGACACATTGAGGGGAAAGGCAACATTACCACTGGGACCATCATCTAAAAAAGCCTCTGGCATCACCGACTCAATGGACGTGAGTCTGAGTATACTCGGGGAGTTGGTGATGGACAGGGAGGCCTGGCGTGCTGCAGTCCATGTGGTCACAAAGAGTGGGACACGACTGAGCGACTGAACGGAACTGAACTGGATCTTATATATGCTCAGAGCTGGGCCCCATCTTATCCATTTGTGCAATAATACTAATAAGTTAATCACCCAAAACAATTTTTTAAAAAGCACCCTTAAGAAATATTTCAATATTAGAAGTAGGTTACTAATCCAATTAAAGAAAAGGAGAATGAAATTTATTGTAATAGCTGCATCATGAGGACATTTACAGAAGTACTTTAGCATCTCTCAAAAGTAAAAGTTAAATCTACAAATAGAAGAAAATATCACTGACAGACCCATAAAACACTCATGGTTTTTCATCTAGAAATCCTGGGAATTATTTAATGAAAGCAGAAAGGTATATGTACAAAGATGCCACCAAATCATTCATATAAATCAAGGACTGGAAACGGTCTAAACTTTCAATCAACAGGGTAATTTAGTAAAAACAATGTACAAATCAACATCATTTGTACCCATTAAAATTTTGATTATGAAGGGGAAGAAGAAACTTGGAAATGCATTTGATATTTAACTGCAAAGAGAGATTATAAAATGACACATTCTATATGATACGTATACACACCACCTGATAGAAAGGACTGACTCACTGGAAAAGGCCCTGATGTCAGGAAAGAGTGAAGGCAGGTGGAAAAGGGGACGACAGAGGATGAGATGGTTGGATGGCATCACCGACTCAATGGACATGAGTTTGAGCAAGCTCCAGGAGCTGGTGATGGACAGGGAAGCCTGGTGTGCCGCAGTCCATGGGGTAGCAAAGAGTCAAACATGACCGAGACACTGAACTGACTGATGATACATGTGACGTTCTAGAGAGCAAGGTACAAGAATTTTTAAAAAGAAAATTATTGAAATAGATAATAGCCAATTTTTCATTTATTTGCTCTTTTGTATCATGTGGTTGCTTTTGTTTATTTTTAAAATATTTATTTATTTATTTGACTGGAACAGGTCTTAGTTGCATCACACGAAATCCTTAGTTGAAGCACTCAGAATCTTTAGTTGCCACACTCAGAATCTCTTTAGTTGCGATATGCAAATTCTTAGTTGAAGCACATGGGATCTAATTCCCCCACCAGGGATCGAACTCGGGCCCCCTGCATTGGGAGTTCAGAGTCTTTGCCACTGGACTACCAGTGAAGTCCCTCATCTGGTTGCTTTTAAAAATAATAAAATTAGTTTATTGCATCACTATTTACAATAGCCAAGACAGGGAAACAACCTAAATGTCCATCGATAGTTGAATGGATAAAGAAGCTGTGGCACATATATACAATGGAATACGCAGCCATCAAAAACAACGAAATAATGCCATTTTCAGCAACAAGAATGGACCTAGAGATTATTATACTAAGTGAAGTCAGAAAGAGAAAGACAAACACCGTATGTGGAATCTGGAATATGACACAAATGAACTGATCTATGAAATAGAAACACTCACATAGAGAACAGGTGTGTGGTTGCCAAGTAGGGAGACGGGGACTGGGAGTTTGGGATTAGTACTGTAAACGCAACCTATATAGGATGGTTAAACAACAAGGTCCTACTGTATAATACAAGAAACTATAATCTGTATCCTGTGATAAACCATAACGGAAAAGAATATGAAAAAGAATGTATATATATATATATATATAACTGAACTACTCTGCTACACAATAGAAATTAACACAACATTGTAAATCAACTACACTTCAATAAAATAAATTTTAAAAATAATAAAATTAGGCAGAGCTCATGAGAGAGAACTAAGTAATAGCCAATTAATACAAGATGTCAGGAAAAAGAGGTGCCTTATTTGGGACTTGATGTAGTCCAATGGAATCATGTTTGGGAGTAGATACCAGGGACAACACGTCATTGTGTTGAACCACTTTTTCATAAAAACTCATCCATTTAACATTTTTTATTTTTTAAAAACTGCCGAAAGTTCTTTTGGCTGGGAAATACTCTTTAGTGTTAAGTTAAACTAGAAAGGAATTGTGAGCTCTAACGGAGGAGTCAGTTTAGACTCAAGCGGAGGAAATGCATAAACTTTTGCCACTTTGAAGTCCTTGGGTTCTCATTTTTCTGGGTCTCTGAATCATGAAGTGGTCAGAGTTCATCATTTCAGGGGCATTCAGAGAAAGAGCTCCTTTCAGAAACTCCACTCATTCGGTTCAAAGGTGAGCCGAGTTTTCATAGCACTGGCATTTCCAAATTAGACCCGGGGTGGGGAGGAGAGGTCACAGGAGGAAATCGCATTTCCATGGGCTCTCTTCCTAGAGGAGCAGCAGTAGTTTTCTGGAAAGTTCGCTTTTTAATCTGAAGTCCCAGAAAGTTTGCCACTTCTTCTCTGATGGACTCAGTGCCCCATGAAACGCAATGACAAGGATAACTGGTTAAGACTCAGCCAACGTGAAGAATATTTCACGAAGACAAACTGTCTAAAACACGCCGCCTTCCCCTCGGGGGTGAAACTGAGGCGTTCCCACGGCCCTCTCCGCGCCGCTGGAAGTGGATGCCGAGTCAGCCGCAGCACCCAGCCCCAGCGGATCCGGCGGCCCCCGCCCGCCACCGCAGGCGCGGCGCGCAGCGCCCCGAGCGCCGTAATTGGGGCGGGGGCGGGGGGAGGAACTTGGCCGTGAACGGAAACAGCGACGCGAGAGAAAGGAAAGCAGGCCTACCTTAAAACTTTCCAGTCTTTGAGTGGATCCAAATCAGAGATTAAGGAGACCATTGTCTAGAGGGTGGCTGAAGGCAGGTCCAGTCCGGAGCGGAGGGGGCGCGGGGAGGGAAGGGGAAGGAGGCGGCCGCCAGCTGCTCGGCTCCGGCCCGGAGCCACTGGGCGCCCGCGCGCTCTTCCTCCTTCTAGGATTGATAAGCACTTGTCCTGGCTTTTCTCCACCCCCCCTCACCCCCCCAGATCAGTCTTGCGCTGTATTACTTCCCACCCCGGCTCATTTCTCCACACCACCTTTTAAAGCCCTTGTAATCTGCTCCGACTGATCACATTTGACCTTTTTGTAGCCCACTTTATTCCAAGCACAGCTCTCAGTTAAATCTCTCTTTATTAACACCGTCCTTCTTGGCTTGCTTTTGGAACAAACACAGATCAAGCCTGAAGCCTCCAGACTTTACCAGCAATCATTTACAGATTACTGCAAGCTGCAGCTTTCTCCTCCTCTGGGGCATCCTCTTGCCTCTGAGATTTTGCTTTCATATTTCTGTCAGAAAACCGGTTAGGTTTCTTTCTTTCTTTCTTTCTTTCTTTCTTTTTTTTTTTTTTGGTGGCTTGGGTTCTGGGACACCAGCGTCGGGCTTACAGCTTCCCTCAGAGGCTGTAACTACATGACTGTTAGGATTTGTTTTTTAGAAATAATTTGGAACCAGGCTGCTTAACGAGCTAGAATTTACTGTGTGTTTTCTGGCAGAGAATTTGCTACACTGCTTTTTTTACCCCCACCTCCTTTCTTTCTTTTTCGTGTTTTAAAATAACATGAAGAGGGGGAAATGTAGAATCTTTCTAAGCATTAACAGAAAAGGGCGTGGGCTTTTCTCCCTCAACTTGTATATCTTTTGTCCTTTATTTAAAACTGAACACCCTTTCAATAATCATCTGAAACCTTGCATAGCAGATGTTTGGAAAAAAAAAAAAAATCCAGAGCAGAAATGTTTTCCTCTAGACTGGTCTCTGTGCTGATGTGGGTTGTTGGTGAGCATGCGGCTTTCTGATTTTCCTCAGCACTGTCTCTTAGTGTCTTTTCTGCTTTACTAGGTTCTAGCTAAGGCTCCACTTCTGAAGCCTCTCCCCCGTCCTGTCCTCCCAGGATCCTGGCATTGACCTTGAAATCCCCTGGCAGAGTGGTCTCCATGACTTTCTGGTTATTCAGATTTTTCCTATACCTGCATGCCATGTGAGCTTTACTTGATTCTTGATCCTATCCCTTTCTATCCAATTCCTCCTTTCCCTACCCTTATTTTAAAAGGTAATTTTAAGATCATCACCAGACATGGAAGATCAGCCTCCCTGGTCTAACAAAACAGTGATTATTGTGCCTGCACACATGGCCAGCTCTAGGTCTTTTTGTCTTGCTTGAAAAGAGTGTGGAGAGTTAAGGGGTGTTAAGGGCACACTGGCACCAACCAAGTTTCCCCACAGGAAGAGTTCAGACTTAAAAAGAATGCAGCGCCATTCAATGTTCTGCATTGACCTTACTACCTAAAATGGTCAGCCCGGAGGATGGGTTCCAGTTTCTTGCCTTTAGGCTGAACTTAAAGAAAAAGAATCTCTGTAGGGAAAGACGTGGTGACAGCTGTTGGCAGTGTTCTGCTTTTATTGTCAGGAAGTTCTTCCAGTTAACTCAGAATGCCCCTCCCAGCATTTTAAATCCTTTCTCTGTTAACTTTTTCTCGAAGGACCCCCTTCTAAGAATATGCAGCAAACCCTCAGCTTTCCCATTTACAGTCATACACACTTTCCTTAATAGCTGTAAATGACTCTCTTTAGAAGTATGACTATCTTTATGCTAAACTGGAAGAGAATTTCATACCTGTTATAAAACCCTACCTCTCTGGGGCTTCCTGCGTCTTCCTGGGCTGTCTTTGCTGTTCCAATGTGGATCTCAGGTCACAGCGGAGTAATGTGTAAACATTTACAGAACACTTGTAATCCTCAATACTTCACCAAATGTGGCTGATAATAATAGCATTTGTGGGGCGTGTACCTCCCAAGGGTTCCCAATGCTTAGGTAATTAATAAGATGTTTCTCTATTTAGAAAGTTAGCAGGAGAAAACACAAGATTATAATGAAATCGCTTCTGTGACTACAATGACAGCATCCTTATATATTAACCTATCTCTCTGCCACTGAGATTCAGGTCTGGGGGAGAAGGGGCAATGGTCCTTAACCCTTGGAGTTCAGGGTTAATGGGTGACAGGCGGAGGGACTTGGTTTTTGGCCAAAGGACGCAAGGACAAGAGCGTGTTCCTCAATTATGAAATCATGTTTTAAGGCAGTCATCCTTACAAAAAACTTTTAAAGGCAATTCCTTTGGAAGAAACCCTGCCCCAAGTCCAAGTGCAGAAACAGATTCTAGTGAAAGTTTATTACTGGGAACGGTTCTAATTTCTTTAAGTATGTTAGCTCGTTTAGTCCTCGTGACTAACTTGTTTATGAGGTAAGTTACCAGAAGCACCCCCATTTTGCTAATGTAGGTGAGGACATTCCAGCATGAAAATTTGGGCTCCTAGGGCTGGGCCTCAGCAGAAGCCACACCCACTGGACACCACGGGAGTGGCCACACCAGGCATTCCCTCCCTCCCTCAGGGAGGAATACAAAAGCAGGGTGCATCTGTATTGGGCTGGGACTAGGGTTTGGATCAGGTTAGGGGTGGATAAGATGGTTTGCATGAGGTTCCTGCTTCCTCTCCTAAGGTGCCTAGAAACCCTAGCGTTCAGGAGAACAGGCTTTCAAATCCACTCCCTGAAAGTACTTGTTTGATGATAGACCATCTTTGAAGGGCTGAATTGAGTCCAAATGGGCTGAAGATTTTGCTCTTCTCTTTCTTAATTTTGAGGAACAAGTGTTTTCTTACATATACTGGGGATTAATTCCATGCTTTATATATGCAAATTTCCCTGTATCCTCCTTCATGGGGTCACAAAGAGTCAGATACAACTGAGCCACTGAACTGAACTGAACTGAACTCCCTCCCCTAAGTATTCCATTCCTGATTCTGAACAGCTTCATATCAAATAGATCCATTTCCTACTAAGAAAAAGAGCATCAGAAAAATTCACTCACCTTCAGCTATTAGAGAACCCAGTAAGAATGAAGAAAGAAACAAAATACTGCCTGTTCAAAACTTGGCCAACTATTCATCTTTAGCTCAGGAAAATCAACGATAAACTTTTTATATAAAAACTCAGAGGTTAAATTTACTGTAGAGAACTATGGCCCCCAAATATAATTTTCTTCCATGTCACTGAATGAATTACAGGGTTTAATTCAGTGTTCTTTTTCTCATATTTTGATTAATTGATATCTTTAAAAATGAAATTGTTTTATTATTGCTTATAATGACTTTTCAACAGTTGGCTCTTCTGAATTGTCCCTGAATTGTTAAAAAACAATGTCATTCTTTTGATTTCCAAAAACGTGTTTTTTTAAAGTGTCTTTGATATTAATTTCTCATTTTGATATTAATTTCTCATTTAAATGCTTTCTACTCTGCAATCACCCTCTGTGTTTTTTCAGTCTTCTAACTTTATTGACGCTTTCAGTGGCTAAGTCAAAGATGTCTCTTGGTAAATGTCATGTTGCACTTGAAAATATGTGGGTTATTTTCAAATATCTTTTGATATTGATTTCTAACATAATTCCACAGGGATTAGAGAACAAACTCTGTATGATTTTGATATCTTTAGACCATGAAATTTTTGCACCTTGATTTATGTCCCTGGATATGTTCCAGTATCTCCTAGTTTATATTCTATAAGAACTTGAATAGAATTTGTATCCTACTGTTGTGTGAAAATTGCATAAATCTTAATCATGTTGAATTGGTTCAGGTGCTTTTCAGGTCTACTATATCCTACTTTTCTGTATATTCATTCTATTAATTTTTGAGAGTTTGATATTGAAACTCTAGCTAAAAATCTTAATTTATTATCTACTTAAAAATAATTATAATATATAGTGGGACTATATGTAACTTTGTTCTGTATTTTCCAAGTGTCCTGTAAATGTGTTCCAGTACTCTTGCCTGGAAAATCCCATGGACGGAGGAGCCTGGTAGGCTGCAGTCCATGGGGTTGCTAGGAGTCAGACACGACTGAGTGACTTCCCTTTCACTTCTCACTTTCATGCATTGGAGAAGGAAATGGCAACCCACTCCAGTGTTCTTGCCTGGAGAATCCCAGGGACAGGGGAGCCTGTTGGGTGCCATCTCTGGGGTCACACAGAGTTGGACATGACTGACGTGACTTAGCAGCAGCAGTAGCAGTAAATGTGTTATATTTTCATAATTTAAAAAATAAAAAAGAAAGAGAAAATCAAAAGACCTCAGTTTACTTTTGTGTAAAATGGTTATGATAAAACTTGTCTGAATTATCTCAGGACATTATTTAAGGATAATGTATCTGAAAGTGCTTCAAAGAGGTTAGGAGGCTATAAAATACTATATTCTAAACTTTCAGAATAAAGTAAATCATGTGATAAAAATGTACCTTTCCAAAAAAAGAGAACGGTCATCCATATAAAGCAACATTCATGAGTTGTCCCACTATTACCAATGACAAGACTCGTAATTCTCGTTTTCATATAACTAAACTTTCTATGTCTTTCCCTCTTCCCAGGCACAGAAACCAAAACCAAATTCCAAATGCAAACAAAAAACAACCCCCCTCTTTGGACCTCTTACATCCAAACCTTGTGAGCCTGTGGTTTTCACAAGTATAGGGGTCAGAGTGACCTGGGGAGCAAATGGAAATGCAGAATCTCAGTGAAGAGACAAGAGCAAGAGGCAAGGAAACTGCATTTCAAATCAGACTTAGGGGATGCTGATGGAGGTTAGCAAATAGAACACGTGGTGGCTCAGTGGTAAAGAGTCTGCCTGCCAGGGCTGGAGATGCAGGAAAACAGGTTTGATCCCTGGATTGGAAAGATCCTCTGGAGGAGGAAATGACACCCCACTCCACAACTGATAGACTGAGCACGCACTCAAGCAGAAAACTTGCCCTGGTCCTTTAGCATCTTGGGAGGCTTTTCATCTGTTGAGAACCACGTCATTGAAGCCAAAGGTAAAGATCTGTGGAAGCTCATCTTATAGAGAAACAAGAAGCCCCTTGGGTGTAACGTAGCCAAAGAAAGAAAACAAGGCAGCTAGAAGTTAGACCAACCACTAAACAAAGCTTCAGAAAGACAGATATGATGTCTTGGGAAATTTATCTCCCAACAAAATGTCTGATAGTTAGGAATTAAAAAAAAAAAAAGCCTTACCCTTGCTAAGGGGGAAAAAATAACATTTTATGTCCTGTTTTTTCATTCTGTGTTTGTCTCTAATTTCTGATTCCTAGGAATCTGATTATTCTAATTTTTAAAATTTTATTTTAGAAAATCTTGCTTGAAGCTTAATCAGTCCTAATTCTATTACTTCCCAATAAAGATTCTTTACCTTCTGCTTGTTTCAGATTTTTCTTTTTCTTATTTGCCAGTTCTGTTCTTTTCCTCAAGTGGGTAAGTTTTCTCTCTCCCTTTAAGAAACTGAAATGACTGGAAATACATTCTACTTCTGCAGAAGCAGCTTCCCTGGTCTTGGTGATGGGACAGAGTTGTAAAGCTGGCAGGTGGAACAAACTCAGAAACTTCAGCTCTTGTTCTTGACCCTGGAAATCGGATCCAGCTCTATGTTGTTTTCATAGCAGTGATGATAAACAAGAGTCGCCAGATAAATTCAGCACACTCTATTGAAGCCAGATTTCAGAGACACGAGGAGGAAATTTTTGTATAAGTATGCCCCCTCCAAATATTGCATGGGACACACATATACTAAAAAATTATTTGCTTTTTTATCTGTACTGACGCTGTAAGCCCTGTATTTTAATTTGCTAAAGCTGACACGCCTATGCTTGACTGACTTTTACATAAAAAGAGCATTATCACTGTGATGATGATTTTTCATTTCTGGAGGTATGTAAAGGCACGCTGATGTTACTGGTTGTGTTGGGGATCAGAATAGGCCTCCCCAAAATGGGCCACTTCAGCGTGTGGATTATTTTGAGTTACAGGGAATCAAGACCCCCCAAGGGCTTGAAGGACACTAGTGGTTTACTCACTAGGTCGTGTCTGACTCTTTCGACCCCATGGACTGTACCCCACCAGGATGCCCCATCCATGGGATTCTCCAGGCAAGAATCCTGGAGTGGGTTGCTATTTCCCTCTCCAGGGGATCTTTCTGACCCAGGGATCAGACCCAGGGATCGAACCAGGTCTCCTGCATCGCAGGCAGATTCTTTATTGCTGACCCACCAAGGAAGCCCAGAGAGACACTACTGCCCCTCCTTCAACTTCATAGAAGAACTTGAATTAGCTTTTTCCTAAAAAAGTAGTTATTAGCAGAGAGATATTTCCTCTAAGTGGCCTCATCTACATGGCAGGACAAACATGTCATTACCAGACACATGTTCTTGTCATCATCCTGTGAATGGCCCTCCCATCTTTGGTCCTTGAAAGCACCAGGGGCCATCCCATTCCTCAAATCAGGATGACACATATGCCTCAATTTACCTTTCTGTCTCTGACCCTCTCATGTACGTGTGATTCCTGTACATGTGAAATTAAACTCTAACTTCTCCTGTTAACATGTTTCATGTTAGCTTAATTCTTGGATCAGCCGGAAACATGGAAGGGTAGAGGAAAGTTTTTCCCTTCCTGACAATCAGGCATCAAAATGCATTTACTGAAATGTTCTTAAATCATCTTTACTGTTTTAGGTGTTATAAGCCAAATATAAAAAGCCCCACTTGAGCTTTCTTTTTCAACAAAGCAGTGATATGATGAAAGAATGCCTGTATCTTGTGATATTGGAAATTAGAAAATGCCAGACAAGCTTCTTAAGACTGGCAAGTTGAAAGCATTTTTAAGTGCTGGTAACATTGATATGTTCAGAAGCACCAAAGCTGACATTTTGTAAAATTTGGGAGCATCTCTGTATTGTATTTATCTTATACAGAGTGACTTCATAGATAACACAGCTGCTGTGTCCTCTTGTTTTTGCACCAAATAAGCATCAACTCCTATTGTATAAAGTCTGAACCTGAAACAGTTAACCATTAACCTTCAGTTACGTAAAATGTGTCTTGTACCTATCCTCACATTAACAAGGTCTACAGAGACCAACTTCCAAAGATGGCAGGATTTCTCTCTCTCTCTTTTTTTAAACAAACAAATATAACTTTAATGGAATTTCAAGTGCTTTCCTGTTTGGCTCCCAACACTTGATACAATAAAAGCCTATGAACAAAGATATGTATTTTGGCGTTTCATCAGTGATTGGAGAATTGCTATTATGGAATACGCACAAAAAATTGTCATTATGGCAACTAAAAAAATTCTAAAGTGTCTCTGAAGAGACAGCTACAAAACCTGCTAAGGAGAAGGGAAGACAGAATGTGTTATTCAGGGTCTACATATGTACCTAATATTTCTAACGATGCAAAAACCCTCTTAACAATTGGGAAGGAATGCTTTTTCTCATTTGGAGTCTTAGTCAGCTGAACAGGAGGGCAAAATGGATTAAAGCAGGAGGAGAGGAGGGTTGAGTCTATGCCAGGCATATTTTAAAAGTGAGAAAGGAAGAGAGGAGAGGAAACCAACACCCAGCCAGCAGCTTTTTATGCCATTCAAAGGAATCACGGGCCAAATTTGGTACATACAGAGGGAAAAAAAAAATCGAGCTTTAACTCCTGTCCTGCCACAGAAGATGTGATTTTTAAAGCTGTATAATGTCCGTCTTTTAATTTCCAGGCTGCTTTGTTAGCACTCCCAGCTCCCAGCAAGAGGGACAAAGGGATGCCCAGAGAAAAGATGTATTGTTCAGATGGTCCCTGTAGCCCAGGCCAGGAAACAAAACCTGCACCGCTGATCCTAGTTTTTTTTTTTTGGTTTGTTTGCGTTTGTTTTTTCTTTCAGCGGCAATTTCAGATTTCTCTGGTGTTTGTGTGCTTCAGGATAGGACTCCTCACTGCTTTCTAAGGGGGAAAACTGACTTTTAGAGGAAAGTCAAACATAATTGTCAGGTTTCCGGTCAATGAAACAATGTCAACATCTGCTTATGAAAGACTGCCTGACCAGGAATTCTGCCCAGGAATCACTTAGAGAAAAGGATAAGCTGCCTCTTATTATCCTCAAAGACAAAACCAGCAGACCTAAGTGGAATTACACTGTGCAATGAATTTACTTGAAGTCACAGATTTAAATACCTAATAACTTGTTAATTTAATTCTAAGTAGTAACTGCAAACAAACAAAATGTTGATTGATAATTGATTGTATAAAGTGTTTCCCAGGTGGAGACAGTGCTCCTGCCAGTACAAGAGATGCAAGAAACACAAGTTCAGTCCCTTAGTTGAGATGATCCCCTGGAGGAGGAAAGGGCAACTTACTCCAATATTCTCGCCTGAGAAATCCCATGCACAGAGGAGCCTAGTGATCTACGGTCCATGGGGTCCACAGAATCAGACACGACTCAGCTACTGAGCATGCACAGCACATAAAGTATTTATTTGGCAATCAAATGATCCATTAGGCAGTGCTTTTCACCATGCTGGAGGACTGTGTTCCTTTCTTTTTCTTTTTAAAATTTTCAATATGTTGTAGACCAATATTTTTGTAAGATACAATAAAATTGAATTACTAGAAAAAGTAAATTCAAAGTATGAACCAAATTTCAAAAATTATTGGATTAATAGATATAAAATTACTCTGTAAAATTGCTAAACATGTCCCAACTCTTATTCCTAATTATTAAAAAATGACCAGTCCAGAGACCCACATTGGTTTATGCTTTTCACACTCTGAGTAATGCTGTAAAAAGTATTCAACAACAAATTCTAGAGATTTTGAAAAAATAGTTTTAGGGTCTGTATTGAACCAAGCCATATGTGACCTAAGGTGAATAGAAATTATATTCATTTATATTGTTGGTAAAAAGAAAATGTATTCTAGTGAAACATAAAAAATAAAAATCAATTAACTTAATAGCCAGCTGATACCAGATATCCTTAAAGTCACCATTTGATAAGAAATTTAAAAATCATTGATAATTACACTTATGCTTTAAAAAAAGTGGGACTCGAGTTCATTGAAAATAATTCTTTGCTGATTGTGAAGTTTGGAAATTAGTCCTTACCTATGACACATCTCCAATTTGTTCTTCTAATTCCTATTTTACTGTACATTAGCAAAAGGAAAATGAAACACTATTCATTTGCCACAATTTAAGATATCTCAATATATAAAAATCCAGATGTATTCCCCCACAGATCATTTAGATATAAAATATTTTGAAGGTTTCCTAAAATAGTTCATTTCCCCTAGGGTACTTGAGCAGTGCTTTAAATCACTAAACAGTTGTCACAGTTATAATAGGAGGACCTAGAAGTGAAAATGGAAAAGACTATCGATTTAACAAACCCATAGCACTTATTATGTCCCAGCCACTGTTTTAAAGGTTTTACAGAAATTAACTCACTCAATCTTCATAGCAAGCAATGAGGCAAGCTCTATTTTTATCTTCATTTTACAGATGAGGAAACTAAAACCTCAGAAAGGGTAAAAAATGATCATAGTGAGTAGGTGGCAGAGGCGAGATTTGAAACAAAGTGGTCTGGTTTTCGAGTCACCCTCTCGTTCCAAACCTAAAACACATCTTCTAATGGACAGTCAGAAAGAAAGGCAAAGCATTTTTCAAATCATAAATGTAGTTTAGCTGGATAATTAAATGAATGAACATTGTGGTTTAATCAAAACTTCTCTGAGACTTCCCTGGTGGTTCAGGGGTTAAGACTTTGCACTCCCAATGTTGGGAGCCTGGGTTTGATCCCTTGCTGGGGAGCTAGATCCCAAATGCTGCAACTAAGAACCCCCATGTCTCAACTAAAGATCCCACGCTAGGCAATGAAGATCCTCGTACTGCAACTAAGACTTGGTGCAGCCCTCGCACCCTAACCCAAACAACAACAACAACAAACTTTCACACGATCATAATTAATTTATAGATCAAGGCAGAAGCAGAAATCATAGGTTAATTCTTAGACCACTGAAGAGCCACTGAATATCCATCCACTTCCCTTTTGAAAGCATTCTTTCAGAGTCCTTGCTGAATAAGATAATGAGAGTAACAAATGACCGCTCAGTTGCCTTTGTACTTTCCTTTATAAACATCCAGTCCAAAGTGTTCCTTTATGGGAGAAAACAACTCCAGCTCTAACTCTCATCAATGGATCCTTTATGCGTACCCTACAAGAGCTTACAAAAGATCAAACGTTTCTGAGTGTGCAGGTAACAAAAACCAAAAGCATTTCCTGAGTCCAGAGGGGAATTACTATTTGCCATATAAAGATCAAAACCTACATGCATATAAGTACAGTTAGGAAGGAGATATTCCCAAAGGATATTTGGATGAGATGGCTGGATGGCATCACTGACTTGATGGACATGAGTTTGAGTAAGCTCCAGGAGTTTATGACGGACAGGGAAGCCTGGCATGCTGCAGTCCATGGGATCACAAAAGGTTGGACACGACTGAGCAACTGAACTGAACTGATTCCCAAAGGAGAAAAAGTAGGAAGGAAAGAAAATGTATCTAGATAGCAACAATGATAGTAGAAGCCTACTGGTATAAAATTCAACAGAGCATCACTGAAACAGAATATGGTCCTCACAGTCTTTACACTATTCCTTTAATAAAAAAAACTAATAGATGATGATGAAATAACAATTACTCAATTGGCATCATGTGAAAATCTGTGGGAATCCTATGGAAGTAAAAACATTAGATTCTCAATTCATATCAGAAACAAAATAGGTACCAGACAGATGAAAGAACTAAATGCAAAAAGTAAAATCATAGAAAATTATAGAAAATAGGGGAGGCAAATCTTTATCTTGATAATTTCTCTGCTTTTAAGTAAAACCAATTATAAAGGAAAATTTTAAGTAAAAGCAGTTATAAAAAATGAAGAAAAGTTTCACATTTGAATCCATAAAAATTTGTTTATCAAAAACATCATACATTAGAATATGAAAACAAATTTTAAAACAAATATGTGCCCATAACAGCAACAGTTTTGGATCTAGTAGAAAAAATGTGGGCAAATGCTAAACACAGAAAATGTACAGGAGAAAGAATGCAAATGAAAATATACATATAAAATCTCCAAAAGAATAAAAGAAATGCCAGTTATAATAAAATGAGGGACTTTCCTGGTGATCTAGTGGCTGTGTGTGTGTGTGCTCACTTGTGTCCAGCTCTTTGTGACCCCATGGACTGTAGCCAGCCAGGCTCCTCTGTCCATGGGATTTCCCAGGCAAGAATCTGGAGTAGGGTGACATCTTCTTCTGTGGGGGAATCTTCCCGATAAAGGCATCGACCCCAAGTCTCTTGCATCTCCTGTGTTGGCAGGTGGATTCTTTACCACTATTGCCACCTGGTCTGGTGGCTAAGACTCCACAGTCCCAATGCAGGGCCCCCAAGTTCCATCAGGGAACTAGATCTTGTGAACCACAATCAAGAGTTCAAATTCTTAGACTCGAATTTCCGCATGCCACAACTGAGAGTCAGCTCAGCCAAATAAATATATAAATAAATATTTTTAAAAAATTAAGTACAGTGTTTTACCCATCTGCTTGGTAAATGACTATATGTAATGGCCAAATGAGGTACAATTAAATGGACCCACTCATATATAGCTAGCTATATGGCAGGTAAATGTTTAAACTGTGGTCCAGAAGGCAATTTGGAATTATGTGTCAACATTTTAAAAAATATTCCTATTATTTGACTCAGGAATTTCATTTCTAAGTTTTTGGTTTTTAAGATTTATGTAGAAGGATATTTATTGTAATACTGATTATATTAATAAGCTATTAGTAGCAACCTAATAGTCCAGCAATTTAAGGTACATTAAAAATATATATGCATACAATGTTATACTATAAGATGGTATATTATGAAGCCATTGAAACTGTGTTTTGGCGGAATAACTTTCAAAAGGCCTTCGAAATATCAGTTCAGTTCAGTTGAGTTGCTTGGTCTTGTCCGACCCTTTACAATCCCATGGACTGCAGCACGCCAGGCCTCCCTGTCCATCACCAACTCCCAGAGTTTATTCAAACTCATGTCCATTGAGTTGGTGATGCCATAATAAGAGATAAAATCAGGGCATAACATGTTCTGTATCATGTATTATCAACATTTTGTCTTGCTACCAGGGATTGTAAACTTAATTGCCATTAGGTCAGAGATATCATAGTGAGCGAAAACTAAAGCCCACCCGGGTCTTCCCAGGCAGCACTAATGGTAAAGAGCCTGCCTACCAATGTAGGAGATGCAAGAGAGAGGATTCAATCCCTGGGTTGGGACGATCCCCTGAAGTAGGAAATGGTAATCCGCTCCAGTATTCTTGCCTGGAAAGTTCCTTGGGCAGAGGACCCAGGTGGGCTACAATCTATGGGGTAGCAAAGAGTCAGACACTACTGAGCACACCCATACACAGCTAGCAAGGAAGACCCCTATGAAAATGCAACAGTCTTTCTTTCTCCACATTTCCCAGAAATACTCAGCCTTCTTAGTCTAGATTTTTCTTTTGCAATTATCTTTCCTTCTGTCATCACCCATCGTTCTTTTTTCCCCCTCTTACTGAAGATTAGTCTCAGAAAAATATATCTCCACTGTCAGAATGTGTAAGTACAGGTGATGGAAATTCAGCATCACATTAAGGAAGAGTGTGTAGAGGGGAGAGTGTGGCTAGCTGGAGAGGGGACCCCTCTGAGGTCAGGGTTCCCACCCAATTTATTCTTGCCACACCACAGTGGAGCCTAAATGTCAATTCTTACACTTTGGCTTAAGATTATACACACACACAGTTATTAAGATTTCATTTATGTTTCATACACACATCACAAGGATCAGACAAAACATATTGAGAAGCTTCAAGTTTGTGACTACCAACAATCCCACTTATGTACAAGAATGCAAAAGGTGGAAAAAATACATAAAAAAATGCAGTTAGCACAGTTTAATTTTAATTTTATTTTCATCATACCCTTTCTGTTTTCTAAGTTCTCTCCATGTATTTATTTTCATAGTCAGCAAACTATGACCTTCCCTTGCTATTTTATCAATTTAGTAATCCTTTTAGGAGATACAGATTTTTTTGAAAAGTGCAGTATACGATTTTGAAGTTTGTCTCTGACTATTTTTTTAGAGAAAACCATTTTTATAATTTTATATTGGAGTATAGCTGATTAACACTTCCCAGGTGGTGCTAGTGGTAAAGAACCCACTCGCCAGTGCAGGCGACGTAAGAGACAAGGGTTTGATCCCTGGGTGGGGAAGATCCCCTGGAGGAGGGCATGGCACCCACTTCAGTATTCTTGCCTGGAGAATTCCATGAACAGAGGAGCCTGGTGGGCTGCAGTCCATAGGATTGCAAAGAATAGGACATGACTGAAGTGACTTAGCATGCTTGCATGCATAGCTGATTACAATTTTGTGATAGTTTCTGCTGGACAGCTAACGGACTTAGCCATGCATACATATGTACCCATTCTCTCCCAACTCTTCTCCCATCCAGGCTGCCACATAACACTGAGCAGAGTCCCCTGTGTTATACTGTAGGTCTTTGTTGGTTATCCATTTTAAATATAGCAGTGTGTACATGTCCATCCCAAGACTATCCCTCCCCCTAACTCTTCCCCACTGGTAACCATAAGTTTGTTCTCTAAGTCTGTGAGTCTCTGATCTTATATGTCTAATTGCATCCCCTGGTCTATAGGGTTATAGATTATGTCTTCATTTATGAAATCATTTCTTTTTTTGAAATCATTATTTTCTAAGAAAATTTTAAAATAGTTTTGAAGTCTTTTGAATTTTTGTTACAACATGGCTTCTGTTTTATGTTTAGGTTTCTTGGTCACTTGGCATGCAGGGATCTTAGCTTCCAGACCAGGGATTAAACCCCCTGCATTGGAAGGTGAGGTCTGAACCCCTGGACCACCAGGGAAGTCCCCAAATCATTATTTCTAAGCTGCTGGAAAATTCTTTCAAAAACAGGGGTCTAAAAATTTGTCTCATTTTTTTGCTCCCTAATTATTTTTGGCATAATTTCATTGCATTTTCCTCCATCCTTTTCCATTACAGTTAGCTGATGTTAAGCAATTTTCTAATCTAGTGGCAGAGGTTCAATTTTGGCAGTTTACTGGCCAAAGTGTCTTATTATTTTAAATATTAGGACATTCCACAACTGTTTGGAAAGGCATGGCTTTAGAAAGAGAACAGAAAGCTCTAAGGTTTGTGAGCACTGCTGTGCCATCTCTCAGCACATGCTTCTCTGGATAGCCATCTCACAAAAGGGAATTAAAAAAAGCAACAAGAATGTAGCACTAAGTACAGTACCCAATCTAGGAAAAAGAATGTTACAGGCTCAGACGATTGAGAGTTATGATAAAATAACTGGCGACAACCATAACGCCCTCTCTTTATGGAAGGACAAAGAATGTCCTTTCACGAAGTTCAAAACAAATTAAGTACAGAATTACTGCTCCACACACACAGTCATCTTAATACACCTCCCTGTCTGGGTATCATGTTTCAAGGGTGAGGCTTCTTGGAAACAAACTGGTTTGACCATTTGTCTTGTTTGTAAAACTTGAATTTTATGAAAATTGGGAAAACAGAAAAATTTGGATTTCATTCTTAACCAGCCATTGTTTTTTTCCCCTAATTCTTCTGTTTTATTGGAAGCATGTTGTGTTTTTGACAGTATTAAAAAAAAAAAAGAAAACTGTTTGAATTAGTACATCATAAAGACAAGTGTATCCTAGCTATTAGGCTGACATTATTGGACCAGGAAATAGTATAGTTCATTTTCAAAGAAGGGTTTGCTATATCCTCTAAAATAATACTTTTTTTTTAGCGTGTGATATCAAACCTTAAGGGCTTTCTTCCTGCTGAAGGATTAAAAAGTGAGAGTTCTGATTTCTTGTTGACAGTGTTTAAATGAATTTGTCAGTTTATAATTACAAATGCAAGGGGGAACTTTTTATAGCTGAATGTTTAACACATATTAAAGTTATAACACAAACACATAGTGTATTTCTTGCCTCATTTTGTCCATGCTTTCATTCTACAAAACAGGTGCCACAAATCATTCACTTGAAAACTTGAAAATGGTTTGCTGAGATGATGATTTGCTATGAAAGAGGGTAGAGTACTCTATAACCTTTCTTTTAATGTATGTGTGTTTAACATATGTAATCCTTAATAGCATAATCCTTACAGGTAAATAAAGACCAAAAGGAGTAGGAAGTAAGCATTTCCTCTAAGGACTGAGGGTATAGAGGGGTTAAATTCACTATGCTTATGATTTCATTTTGCTTAATTTAGGATGTTTCCTGTTCCTAAACATCTTTCTAGTGAGCTGGCAGACCCCCTGCTCAGTACGGAAATTCCCCAATCCTCCCCTTACTCTCCTGCGACCTCCTGAAAATAAGGTTAGGTCGTTTATTTCCTGCTAACTTGATTTCCATTCTTCGAGTTGAATCACGAGTGTAGAAAACTTATAGCAGATTGAGAAATGCAGAAATAGCTCAAGGGTTTCTGCGCTATAACTTCTTTTTAGAAGAAGTAACTCTTTATAGGGACTTTTTGTCCCTCCCAGAAGAATTACAAGGTGTGATTGAAGACCTCTCATCATAAAGACCCGAGTTTTATATTGGCCAACTGTGTGCTTTTGTCATGTGGCAGCTTAAGGTCATTTTTATTGCCTCTTCTATATACTCAACATGACCAGAGATCCCTAAGTGGACAGTCCAAAGGAAATTAAAAAAAAAATTGAAGTATAGTTGATTTATAATATTGCATTAGTTTCAAGTGTATAGAAAAGTTATTCACTTATATCTATACAAATATATATACATGTATATGTATATACATATACATATATATGCGCATATTTGTATAGATATGCATGTATATATTCTTTTTCAGATTATTTTCCATTATAGGTCATTACAAGATATTTAATATGGTTCCCTATGCTACACATTAGATCCTTGTTCAAAGGACATTTTTATTCTTGATAACAGTAATATGGTACAAACATTTTACATGCATTTGTCTTTTTTAATGTTCACAGAAAATACTCTGAGGCTTGTAGTATTATTCCTTTTGCTTTACAAATGAGGAAATAAACTCAAGCCCAGAATCGCACCACCATTAAATGGTGGAGTGGTGGTTTCAGATCAGCTGTGGCTGACTTCAGAACATATACTTTTCCAGTGGTGCTCAATCTTAGCCGGGAGTTTTAAAATTCCAACATTGAGGCCACCCTTCGAACGAACACAATGAAAATCGCATCTCTGAGGGTCGTACCGCTGATATTTTAAGGACTTCCAGGCAATGCTAACCTGTGTGATGTGTTGATCCGCCGCACTACACAGATGTCTCGATCACCATAAAGAGTCCAAGATGAGGACTGGTTACAATTCAAAGTCCAAGTACATAAGGGACGTTTTACCAAACTTGATTTGATATTTGACAAGAATCTTTCACAATAACTTCAGCAGGCAGATGCAGTGGAATTTGACTTGAAAAACCTAAAACTATGTAACTAAGCCCTTTCGATTTCAATTGTAAGCAGTTAAGGATCCAAGCCTGCCTACAGGAAATCTGGCAGGAGAGGTGAGAGTCTGTGGAGGGCAGATACGGTACAGCAGCCTCCCATATAGATGAAATGGGTCCAATCTGTGTTTAGCTAAGTCTCTCAAGCCATCTCAACCCCAGAAACATTGACCCAAAGGCAGCAAGTCTGAGATCATAACCTCCGGTTCTTATTTTTGCTTGCGAACAACCCCTGCTGCAGACTGAAAAGATTTTCGTTTACAGCTTCAGCTGCAGGGCACTTCAAGTCTTCCGGAAATAATAACGTATTAGCTTCCCGGGGCTGCCATAACCAAATACCACAAACGGAGTAGCTTAAACAACAGACATTTATTGTCTCACAGCTCTGGAGGCTGGAAGCCTGAGATCAAAGTGTCGGCGGGGTTGGCTCCTCCAGAGGGCTGAGAGGGAGCTTTGGACGGCCTCAGGCGTTTCTTGCCTTGTAAGTGGCTTTCGTCTCCCTCTGTCTTCGTGTTGTCTTCTCTCTTATGTCTTATCTCTGTGTCCAAGTTTCCCTCTTTTATGAGAACACAGTCCTTTTGGATGTGGGTTCACCTTAATGTCCTCCTCTTAATACGATCACTTAACAAAGACCCTATTTCTACAGAAACTGGGGGTGGGGAGAGTTTGCCACTTCAGTATTTTTAGAGGGACAAGACTCTTTGTGACCCCATAGATTGTAGCTCACCAGGCTCCTCTGTCCATGGGATTATCCAGGCAAGAGTACTGGAGTGAGCTGCTCTGCCCAGCTCCAGGGGATCTTTCCAACCCAGGGATCAAACTCACTCACTTACATCTCCTATGTTGGCAGGTGGGTTCTTTACCATAAGAACCACCTGGGAAGCCATAACATGTACCTTCTGCCAACTGAAAGAAGTTCTGCTGCTGCTGCTGCTGCTAAGTCGCTTCAGTCGTATCCGACTCTGTGCGACCCCATAGATGGCAGCCCACCAGGCTCCCCTGTCCCTGGGATTTTCCAGGCAAGAACAGTGGGGTGGGTTGCCATTTCCTTGTCCAATGCATGAAATTGAAAATTGAAAGGGAAGTCACTCAGTCGTGTCTGACTCTTAATGATCCCATGGACTGCAGCCTACCAGGCTCTTCCGTCCATGGGATTTTCCAGGCAAGAGTACTGGAGTGGGGTGCCATTGCCTTCTCCGGAAAGAAGTTCTGAATAACCAGAAACTGTGAAAACCCCTCAAAAGACAAGATTTCTTAGTTTTGCAGATAAAAGGTAAGAAATGTACCTTAAACGTGTATGGGATATTAAAGTTGATAAAACATATTCAGACACACTCTAGTCATGATCCTCACATGGCCCTTTAGATTTACTAAATAAATTTAAAATCAGAGAATTTAATGAAACACTTTGGGGCCACACAACTAATAAGGGGGTGTCGTGGCTGGAGTCCTGTCATCCGTCCTCACCCATGACTGCTGCTCTCCCCAAATAAATTAGGGGTCTGGCCTGACTTGTCACAGATGACGAGGCCTGCTGGCTGGGAAACAGATTTACTGAGTGGACACGTCACGAAGAACCTGAATGGTCTGGCCGCAAGAAGGTGAAGAAAGGTGAATACATTTCCCAGTAGAAAGTAGAACATTCAAAATGAGATATGAGTAAAGAGGAAAACATAACATTATTGCTTTGTGGGCTTTCCATCAGTACTGTTTATAGGAAGAAGGACAAGGAAGACTGGCATTTTTGGTAAGTGGGTCATTTTCCCAAAAATGCTTTTTTGGATGGATTCACTGATTCCTTAGTGTTTCTGGTTTGACTCAGAAGAGTAGAATGTAGGATCAAAAAGCGTGTTGTGGAATTTCCCTGGCGTTTCAGTGGTTAGGACTCCATGCTTTTACTGCAGGGGTCATGGGTTTGATCCCTGGTCCAGGAACTAAGGTCCCACATGCTGCATGGCAGGGCCAAAAAAAAAAAAGAGAGAGAGAGAGAAAGAAGAAGAAGCCATGTTGCTTTTTGAAACATGCAAACCCTCCACATGGAACAGTTACTTCAAGTATGTAATAATCCCAACTTCATGACTATTGACAAGTGAAACTACTTAGAGCTGTGTTGATGTGTAGGGCTCTAGTCAACACTGTCAGGCATAGAAAGCCCTTAGATGCTTGAGTTTCTTGGCTTTTGAAGTGTTTCCCTCAGTTTGCAAAACACATTCTTAGGTCAGGAAGGAAAGAGGTCTGTGGAGTAACTGAGCTGTACTGCCAATCCAACAACACCAAGAAGCACCTGGGGTCTGTCTTCATATTAAAAATGCTCAGAGTAAGTGCCTCCAAGAATCTTTTATTCTACTACTGCTACTGCTAAGTTGCTTTAGTCGTGTCCTACTCTGTGGGGCCCCATAGACGGCAGCCCACCAGGCTCCCCCACCTCTGGGATTCTCCAGGCAAGAACACTGGAGTGGATTGCCATTGCCTTCTCCAATGCATGAAAGTGAAAAGTGAAAGGGAAGTCACTCAGTCGTGTCCGACTCTAGCGACCCCATGGACTACAGCCTACCAGGCTCCTCCATCCATGGGATTTTCCAGGCAAGAGTACTGGAGTGGGGTGCCATTGCCTTCTCTGTCTCTCATTCTAATTCTTGCTGAATATTCACATGCACAGAATTATGGTAGGATTGGGAAGCACCACAAAATGACTGTTTGACTCTGGACTCAATATTAAGACAAAACAAACAATAAGCAAAGGGTCCAGAGTTTTTCAGTCATATCAGATGTCCAAATATATAACTTAAAAGGTACTTTCCTCAAAGGAAGTGTGAGTTACCCCTCTTGAGAAAAACAAAGTAAAACAGAGACACAGCGAACTCCACTCGTAGTCTGTAGCAATCTATGCGGGAAAAGAATCTGAAAAAGAATAGATATGTGCTGGTTCGTGTGTGTGTGTGCTCAGTTGTGTTTGACTCTTTGTGATACCACGGACTGTAGCCTGCCAGGCTCCTCTGTACATGGGGTTTCCCAGGCAAGAATATTAGAGTGGGCTGCCGTTTTCTTCTCCAGAGGACCTTCCCAACTCTGAGATCGATCCTGTTTCTCCAACATCTGCATTAGCAAGCGGATTCTTTACCATGAGTCACTTGGGTAAGTATATGGGTAACTAAATCACTTTGCTGTATGTTTGAAACTAATATAACATTGTAAATGAACTATGCTTCAATATAAAATACAAATTAAGAAGAAGAAAAAGAAAATACATACTTTGGAACCAAAAAAACAAAACCCACAAAAAAAACCCAAAGCAAAACAAAAACTCAAAACTCTCTACCATCATAAAGTTGGACAGAGAAGTTGTCAGAATCCACCCATCCTCCCCTTCCAGTCTTACCTACAACCAAGTTCGCCCTCTCATCCTCCATAACTCCCACTTCTGACCAAGCCTTCCCCCGGGATTCACCCTATGAACCTCTGAAGGGGACATCATACATGGGAAATTGACTGTTTTCTTAAATGTCATTCAGGCCAATGACTTCATTTTACAGAGAAAGAAAAATTAAAGTATGAAGGGAAAGTTTAGATCAGGGATTCTCAGGCTTGATTGTACTTTAGAATCTCTTGGGGAAGTATTTAAAAATGCCAATGCCTGGGTCCTACCCCCCAGATATTTGAACTTAATGTCCTGCAGATGATGCCATGAGCACTGACTTTAAAAAGAAAAAGAAAGAAAGGATCTCAGATGAATATGACGAATACGGAAGTGTGAGAACCACTGGGCTGGGTGGTGCTGATAATTCACTTTGGACCAGCAGGGTGTGGAGACATGATTGCTAGTAGCAAGTGAGAGTAGAAAGCATGAAGAAATGTCATGCTACCACACTGAGGCAAGAGGAAGGAAGGAGGAGAGAAACGAAAGCAAAACCAAAGAGCAGACAGGCCCGGGTACAGTAAGAATTGAACATTTTCAAACCTCTCAGCCCCTTTGTTTTCTTCACTGCACACTAACTATATGTTGTATTTGCTTAATTGACTGTGTAGGAAAAAACAATGGCAGAGAAAGGGCAAAACTAGCCTAAATACTTCTGGCTATTGAGTATCTAACTCATTCCATCAGCTTTATAATATTCTATGATGTGGGAATCATCATAAGAACACCGTTTGTGAACTGTCACCCAGGTACAAATGCAGGTTTTAAAGAGATGACCCAGGGGAGGTAGGCGAAAAAAAGGCGAAGGAAGAAAGAGTGACTCATACTCAGCCAAATGCACAGTGGATTGTTAGGCTCCTTCCAAATGCCTCTTCCTGGGACCCACACTCACTGCCCTCCTCCATCCGTCTTTGTTTTTTCACATTGATCCTCAGCAGAGATGGTGTCTATCCAAACCACGACTCATTAGCTAAGGCAGATTCAGGGCAATTTCATTAGCTAAGCCAGATGTAAGACCCCATTGGTTATCAAGGCCTATTTTCTACCTTTACATCTAAGCTCCAGTTTCATCTCCTCTATGAAGCCTTCCTGGATTCCCAGCCAGAATTTAACTTGCTCTCTCTGGTGTTCCCATTGCCCCATGTGTGAGTCTTCACTAGAACCCACTGCTCCACAGCGGCTTTAGTCTTTGTCTCTATCCCCAGCTGACTGAAATTCTTAGAGTTCTAATGATCACTTATTTTTGGTTCATAAACATGTATTCATTTATTTATTCTTTTCCCATAAATTTATCAATCACTCATTATTAGCTAGATCCTATGCTCTAGTCAAAGCACTTATAATCTAGTTAGACAAACAAGGGGATAGGTGATTTCTATTCAGAGGAATAAGTGGGACAATATAAGTTTCAGTTCATAACTTAGGTGTGCAAGAAATATGTCTTTATTTTTCTTCAACATGCTTTTTTTTTTTTTTAAGCTCCCAGTTTGTCAGGGCAACTCAGTTAATTCATATTTTCTTCCCATTTTCTAAGATGTGGTCTAAGTTCTGGAAGCTTACAACTGACTAAGGTTTTGAAGGCAGGATGGTCCACTAACCCTGGAGCTATCTGTGAACACACTGTGAGCTTGGACAAGCACTGAGACACCTCACATTCTTACCTCCCCGGGACTCCCAGGTGGGACGGTTTTCTCTGTCAGGTCACTGTATTTACTTAGGATTCCTGTTGAATTTTCCCTACGAATTTGACCCCCCCACCTATAACTAGGGGTTCCCAGGTAGTGCCAGTGGTAAAGAACTCGCCTGCCAATGCAAGAGCTGCAAGAGAATGCAAGAGAAGGGGGTTTGATCCCTGGGTCGGGAAGCTCCCCTGGAGTAGGAAATGGCCATCTACGTCAGTATTCTTCCCTGGGAAATCCCAAGGACAAGAGAAGCCTGGCGGGCTTCAGTCCATGGGGTCACAAAGAGTTGGACACAACTGAGCGACTGAGTACACACACATATCACTGTGCCCAAGAAAGTGAGGTGCATTCTCCATGCCCCAAACCCCTCAAATCTGCTCTGGTTTTGCTGACACTATGCTGGGCTCTTTCCCAAAAATGGGGTACAAGGGCAAAGAATCTGAGAAAATTATATATATATTATATATATATAATTTATATATATATATAAAAAAACTAACACAATATTGTAAATCAACTATACTACAATTTTAAAAGTCTTTTTTTTTTTTAAGAATAGCATAACTCACAAAAAAGAAGGGACTTTTCTGGTGGTCCAGGGGCTAAGACTCCATGCTCCCAATGCAAGGCCCCTGCGTTGGATCCCTGGTCAGGGAATTAGACCCCGCATGCCACTACTAGGAGTTCCTGTGCCACAGTGAAAGACCCTGCAAGCTGCAACCGAGACCTGGGACAGCCAAATAAATAAGTACAAATATTTTTTAAAAGAAAAAGTTACAGGAGAATTTCTCACTGTCACATTTTATGCCTTTAGTTGCTACATATTAATGCCTCAAGTACTTGCCTGGAGAGACTTTCCACAAAACAAGCCTCGACTGAGAATGGTCTTAAAAGGTGGCTGACTATAAAAAATGGGGGGTTGTTTTTCTCTCCTTTGTTTCCTATTCATTTGAAATCTACATTATTTTTGTGTTTAAAGAGATGGTCTCTATATTTTTACAGTCAGTAGTGAATCCTGTTTACTGAATAAATGCGAAATCAGCGTGTCTCAGACAGTTTAAACTGCCTTGTGCTATTCCCCCTATTCCGATTTGATAATATAAATCTTTAAAGGTATATGCCTCTTAATGAAATGTGATTTATGCACTAAATTTTCTTCTACTGTATAGAAATTAAAAGCAACATTTCTCTGGCCTAGAGCTAACTTTTTATGACTCCCTTGGCACTCTCTTTTTTATCTTGATTTTTTAAGATGTTCAAATATGCGAGTTTTCTTTTTTGCTTGACACATTTTCACATATGTTGCCTTGATCTTCCACATCTTTTACCCATATGGGAGACTTCCTAGGAAATAAAGGATCTGTGTTTAATTATCTCATGGGGACAATTTAAAGGGAAACCCAGAGTGTCTCCTTTATAGCTCTGCCTTAAGGAAGAATAAGAAACAATGGTGAGTTTACAGCTTTGGGCAGTTGATAGAGATTTCTCCCAGTTCCCCTGTGATAGTACTAACTCCACCCATTCACTGGGTCCATCTGAAGCTCACTGATTCAGAGTCTTATTGATGAACATTCAGATTAGAACCAGCTTGAAGTGTATGTCATGTGTATCACAAAGGTTTGCTCAGCAAATTAATAAAATATGAAAAGATAAAGAGGCAGCATTTGCATGGAGACCAAACGAACATTATGCAACTTTAAACACTGAAAAATTATTTAATGTTTATGTAATTTATATTTAATAATTTAGAGCTGATTTTTTAAAAAACTGGAATCACAGAATTTTTTTTTTTTTTAATTAGAAGATGGTTACTTTACTATATTTTGATGGCTTCTGCCATACATCAGCATGAATCAGCCAAGGTATACATATGTCCCATTCTCTAGAGCCCCCTCCCGTCTCCCTCCCTGTTTTGCTCCTGTAGGTTGTCATAAAGCACCAGCTTTGGGTTCTCAGCCTCATACATAAAACTCCCACTGGCTATCTGTGTTACATATGGTAAAGCGTATATTTCAATGCTATTCTCTCAAATCATACCACCTTCTCCTTTCCTCATTGTGTCTCAAAGTCTATTCTTTATGTCTGTGTCTCCTTTGCTGCCCTGCACGTAGGATCATCATTATTATCTTTCTAGACAGAATCACAGAATTTGTATTTTACAGCTGATACTAAATATTGATAATTCAAAACATTTACCCAAGATCGTGTATCTGGATAGTGGCAAAACCAAGATGAGAAGGCACATTTCTAGACTCACTATGAAGCCACACTGCCTTCCTATTTATTCATTAAAAACAGGTCCACAGAACACCCTTATGTTAATTCCAGTAGCTTTTGTTCCTGAACATAATAATACTTCTCATAAAATACATCCTACAAATCTAGAACTTCTCCCTAATTTCCCTGTTGTTGGTCAATCACATTAATGAGGGGCCATTCCATTCTGCTCTTGTTGAAGTTATGTAGTTGTAAAAATCTTCCCTACCAATGCACATAAATGAACCCGGAGAAGTGAACGACAGATTGATGGATTAGGAAGAATTTCCCTTTCATATGTGCATCAGTAAGAGCTTTTTCAGTTGTAAGTGACTGAAATCGATATTTTTGGATTCCATAGCTGGGAAAGATTCTGGGCAGCACACAGGATTCAGGGAAGAATTTTAGCAGCCAAAATCGAGGACAGAAATAGGGACTCAAATCTCACTTTGCTTATCTCTGCTTGACTACATTCTATAGATAAAGTCCTACCACCACCTGGGAGGACCACCATCGGTGACCTGACATTTACACCAAATTAGCAACACCACTGGAGAAGCCAATGGCGCCCTACTCCAGTACTCTTGCCTGGAAAATCCCATGGGTGGAGGAGCCTGGTGGGCTGCGTCCATGGGGTCGCTAGGAGTCAGACACAACTGAGCGGCTTCACTTTCACTTTTCACTTTCATGCATTCGAGAAGGAAATGGCAACCCACTCCGCTGTTCTTGCCTGGAGAATCCCAGGGACGGGGGAGTCTGGTGGGCTGCAGTCCATGGGGTCACACAGAGTCGGACACGGCTGAAGCGACTTAGCAGCAGCAGCAGCGGCAGCAGTAACACCACTGTAAACAATGTCTTCCACATTTGTTTCTAAATCTTAAAAAGATGCCTTTGATTGGCTCTTCTTAGTTCACGTTTCAGTGTGTTCATAGGAAACAAACACCCAATGTGCCTCAGTTCAGTTCAGTTCAGTTGCGCAGTCGTGTCCGACTCTTTGCGACCCCATGAATCACAGTACGCCAGGCCTCCCTGTCCATCACCAACTCCCGGAGTTCACTCAGACTCACGTCCATTGAGTCTGTGATGCCATCCAGCCATCTCATCCTCGGTCGTCCCTTTCTCCTCCTGCCCCCAATCCCTCCCAGCATCAGGGTCTTTTCCAATGAGTCAACTCTTCGCATAAGGTGCCCAAAGTACTGGAGCTTCAGTTTTAGCATCATTCCTTCCAAAGAAGTCCCAGGGCCGATCTCCTTCAGAATGGACTGGTTGGATCTCCTTGCAGACCAAGGGACTCTCAAGAGTCTTCTCCAACACCACAGTTCAAAAGCATCAATTCTTCTGTGCTCAGCCTTCTTCACAGTCCAACTCTCACATCCATACATGACCACAGGAAAAACCATAGCCTTGACTAGACGGACCTTAGTTGGCAAAGTAATGTCTCTGCTTTTGAATATACTATCTAGGTTGGTCATAACTTTTCTTCCAAGGAGTAAGCGCCTTTTAATTTCATGGCTGCAGTCACCATCTGCAGTGATTTTGGAGCCCAAAAAAACAAAGTCTGACACTGTTTCTACTGTTTCCCCATCTATTTCCCATGAAGTGATGGGGCCAGATGCCATGATCTTCGTTTTCTGAATGTTGAGCTTTAGCCAACTTTTCCACTCTCCTCTTTCACTTTCAACAAGAGGCTTTTTAGCTCCTCCTCACTTTCTGCCATAAGGGTGGTGTCATCTGCATATCTGAGATTATTGATATTTCTCCCAGCAATCTTGATTCCAGCTTGTGTTTCTTCCAATGTGCCTAGGTTACTGCAAATTGGGTGAGCGTGTGAGTGTACTCAGTCATGTCCAACTCTTTGCAATCCCATGGTCTGTAGCCTGCCAGGCTCCTTTGTCCATGGAATTCTTAGGCAAGAACTCTGGAGTATTTCCTACTCCAGAGGATCTTTCTGAACCAGGGATTGAACCTGCATCTTTGCATCTCTGGCATTGGCAGGCGGATTCTTTACCACTGTATCACCTGGGAGATCTCAAAAATTGGGTGAGGGGTGATACAAACCTGGGGCATAGCCAAGCCTCATGGAGAGACAGAAAGAGTAACTCCCAAAGTTAATTGCAGATAGAATAAGTTATCAATTTGAAGAGCTAGAGGACGGCTCATCTATTCCTCAGTTGCTCTTCCACTGACCTTCCTCTTTAACAGAGGTGTTTACAAAAATTCAGATTTCCCTGTTCGTTCTCCTGACAGAGCAGCTGAATCAGAATCTCTTAGGATGGAGCCCAGAGGGTGCTTATTATTGAAACATCATGATGGGCGACTTGCTACATCCCTAGTTAAGATCCACTGTTTTAAGTCATTATCATCAGGAATCCATTTTCTGGGATGGATAACGTATCAAGCATTCATCATCCATCAATACCTTATCATGAATTAGTTCAACAGATTAGCCTAATTCATTTAGCTGAGTTTCAGAAGTATGACATATCAGGTAATCTAATTTCATGAAGAGGCAAAGAGGAACTTGGACTGGCCCAAATGGGGCTGTGGGGTGGTAAGGGAAGAGGGGTGAGGCATTATACATCCAGTTAAGAATGATCTTAAACTCTTTTTCCATTTCCTGACCACAATCTATGATCGAAACTCTCTCAGTTTTCATTCCTACTACATCTTTCTTTGGTCTTGTACTTCTAGTTCATGGTTTCTTAGTTTTTTCCTAAATTCATACTGGTCTCAATCTCCTCCCTTACTAGCCTAGACCAACTGCTTCAGCTACTTTGTAACCTCATTTCCTAGTGCTCCTTGCTGCCAGATCTCAGCCCTGGGATCAGTCTCATGCTGTGATTTCATCCCTCCTGTTTACCAGCTGCTGTACACCATTGAGGAAGTTGTATAATGACACCCCAAATCAGATTGACCTGGAGACTGTCCATCAACCTTGGATTTACCATGTAACTTCTTTGTCCTATTAACACAGAGACTAAAGTTTACCTGCCCTGCTCTCACCAAACCATCTGCTCAACCTTCATGTCCATCATAATCTTTACTACTCCACACTTTAGGGAGAAATTTGGGTCTGTCCAGTCCACTAATGTCAATATCCAATTTGTTCACATTGGGACTTGGGCCCCTACTTATCTTTCTCTTTCTTCTCAGAGAACGAAGTGTTTCTCTTCCTGCTCATGACCAGCATCTCTCCCCTCTCCTGACCCTCAAAGCTCTTCCTTGGGTCCTATTTTTATCTCTCTCTGCTTTTCATTTCTTTCTCTTTGTGGGTTACGTTCTGTCTGCTCATTCCTTATACATTTGACTTAGTTAAGAATATATTTGTGGTCCATTCACCCCCTTGATTCAGATAATTATCTTAGGTGATCTCTTATATCCTTACATTTTTCACCATCAAATCCATATGGAGGATTCCCAAACATGTCCAGCCCTAGCTTCCTTCTAGACATTCACACCATGGGCATGTCAATCTTACTCTATCTAGAACTAAGTCCATCATCTTTTCTGCCTGATCTATATCTCTTATATTCTCAATCCCAGCTCATTGCACCACATCCTCTTAGGAACCCAAATCTGAAATCTTCAAGTTACGCAGCATAACTGTGCTTACTTCTAGCTGGTAATTGATTATCAAATCTTTCTGATGTTACCACTTAAGTGTATTCTAAACCTAATTCTTTGTTTCTAACCTCGGTAACTACACTGCTGACTTAGACCTGCATCATCCTTTGCTTGGTAAACTGTAGTAACACGACCATATACCTGCTGCTATAAATTGATCCTCTACTCTTCAGCCAGAATAATGTATTTAAGAAGTAATCACATTTCCCCTTCATCTTGCTTCCCTTGCACCCTGAGTCCTTACAGGCACCATTCCCCAAGGAGCCCCGTTGGACACTGGTACAGTCACATATATCAGATGCTCTCCATCTGCTTCTGATGTCCTCCTCGGAACCTAGATGTGTTCCATCTATGGTTCACCTTCTCTTTTCTCAGGGCCTTCACCTGTCAATCTATCCCAGCAACAGACTGGCCTGGTCGACGCTCAGCTAAGGCACCAGCTCAAGGAGGACATCCTACAGGTCAGTGTGTGGTCCTGTGTATTAACGTATGTGCTGTTCATGGCAACAGTCTAATACAGTCTCAACAGGTCATTGCACTAGCAATACATGAGCCTGGAAACCAAAGAGATGAAAAGTGACTGGCCCCTCTCACCATCACCCAATGACCAAATTACTGAATTTGCGTTTCCTGTCCCTGCACTTTCAGTTTCCACCAGGTTAGAAGTTCTGGTTTCTGGGACTAGTAGGTAGGACTCCCCTGCAGGGGCTCTTGGTTTCTCAGGTCCGTGGACCAGAGGCCAGTAAAGCAGCTCTTGTCACCTGGCAGCTCGATCCTCCCATGAGGAGGCAGGGTTGGGAGGAGGGATGCCGGAACACGATCAGGCAGGGAGAGCACGTCTGGGATCGGGGGGGATTCTCTGGAGTCTCTTGGTGCTTTATTGTTCAATGATGACAATGAGAAATGGACAACAAGGAAAAGACAAGCAGCCCTTCAGGGATGCAGGTTGGGTCAGCCCTTAGGTAAGCAACACAGGTGAGCCCCAGAGCTGGCTGAGCAGAAGGGCAATCTGGAAGGGGTGGTGGAGGATGACTAGAGACCATGGCTTCAAGATCAACTGCAGGAAGGGAGCTGTACTTTGTTTTATCTCCTGTTTAACTTAAAAAAAAAAAAAAGATTTATTCATTTGTTTTTGGCTGTTTCGGGTCTTCATTGTTGTACGGGCTTTCTCTGGCTGCAGAAAGTGGGGGTTACTCTTTGTTACGACAGGCAGGCTTCTCGCTGCAGTGACTTCTCTTGTTGAGGAGCACAGCATCTAGGCACACAGGCTCAGTAGTTACAGCACATGGACTTCGTTGCTCTGTAGCATGTGGGATCTTCCCTACCCAGGGATCAAACCCTTGTCTCTTGCATTGGCAGGCAGATTCTTAACCAGTGGAACACCAGGCAAGCCTCTGCCTTTCTAACATTAGGTCCTCAGAGATTGAGTCTGGGTTTATATCTGTACTCAGGGTGTCTTATTCTTAGAACAGTGAAGCCCCAATTGTGTGGAGGAGTCAACACAGCACAAGGGCCTGGCTGAGTCTGACAGTCACTCTTTCCAGGACCTGGGCCACTGGCTCTGACCATCCTGCTGCTGTGTAACCAGCCCTGTCTGGGTTCTGGCCAATTTCATGCAGGCGCAGCCCAGATCCACCTGCCTCCACCGCACTGAGCACTGCTTTCTGCTGCCCTTGGCCTTCTATTTTTCCAAGGATAGAAACAAGAGCGGCTTTGAGACCCGCCCCGTGCCACGTTTGTGCATCTCAGAAGTGTGGGGCGTCTATCTCATAAACTTCCACTGCAGGACGTGTGAGCTGGTAGATGAATCCCTCCTCTGCCCTCCCTCAGACACGTGGTCTGAGGTTTGTACGAGCTCCCTGGATGTCAGTCCCATGAGATCAAGCCTGCCGTGACACTGGATCCCAGGGGTGGCTTGCTTGGTAATGATAAGCTGTCCTTGGATGGAATCTCATTTCTCCTCCTTGTCACTTTTTCCCCACTTAGTCCTGCTTTCCTGGAATTGTACTCCCTAATGAAATACTACATATAAGTTTTTGCCTTAGGCCTTGCTTTCTTGGAAGCCTAACAAAGGCAGAATTTATTATTTTCTCTCTTTTTTTAATTTAAATGATTAAAAATTTTTAATAAGGTTGTATTGTCTTCTGCCATACAACAATGCAAATTAGCCATCATTATACATGCTTCCCCTCCTTCCCTTCCCTTCCCTCCCCCATCCTAACCCTCCAGGTCATCACTCCAGACGGGGCTCCCTGTGCTACACACAACTTCTCACTAGCTATCCATCTTATACCGAATGGTGTATATATGTTGATGTTACTTTACCTATTCATCCCTCTCTCTCCCCCTCACACTGTGTCTACAAGTCCATTCTCTACATCTCCAAGGCAGAAGTGAAATAAGAACTCAGAGATTTGAGGTAGAGTTAGTGTGTACAAAGCTCTGGAAGCAAATGTTTAGGGCTCAGTAGGAGTGGGTTAGATATGCCCAGAAAGGTGAGGAGATGCTTTTTCTTCTTGACTGTATTATCCAACTCAAGAATTGTTTAAGTAGGGACTTCCCTGGTGGTCCAGTGGCTTAGACTTCACTCTCAATGCAGGGGGCCCGGATTCGATCCTTGGTCAGGGAACTAGACCCCATGTGCTGCAACCAACAGTTTGGGTGCTGCAACCAAAGATCCTGCATGCCACAACCAAGAACCAGTGCTGCTGCTGCTGCTGCTAAGTCGCTTCAGTAGTGTCCGACTCTGTGCGACCCCATAGACGGCAGCCCACCAGGCTCCACCGTCCCTGGGATTCTCCAGGCAAGAACACTGGAGTGGGTAAGAACCAGTGCAGCAAAACAAATAAATAAAAATTTTTTAAAAAGAATTTTTCAAGTAAAGTATCGCCATGATGATTTACAATGTTATTAAAAAGAGATTAGAAGGATTGGAAAAGTAAGATTTTGAGATATGTGAAAAAGGGGGCCGGTTGACATGGTTTTTTTCCTGACATTGACTCCTGGCCTGGTGCTTTTCCCTTCAGAGACTGCTCTCCAGACTCATTCCTCTTGTTGGACAACTTGGCTTTGCCTCTTCTCAGAGGATACATCATGCACCATACGGTGCCCCGCCTGTCAGATTAGCTTTTCGTAACAATCGTGTTGGAACTTTCAAATGTTTGCCGTGAGAGTGTTGGTTTGTACCACGTGTGTATGTGGGACTGTATTATCAAAGTATGAAGGCACCAGATGAGATCCCTGTCAATTTGCCAAGTGGAGCTTTTGTGGAAACTACACCTTTAAAAAAAATCCCATTCAAAGCAGCTTTGATTTGGAATTTTTAAAGGACACGATTTCCCTTTCAGATGTGATCTAGTAGGGGTGTATTGTCAATGTGTACAAAAAAAAGGGTATCACAAACAGCCTCCCGGCAAACAGGTTCCTCTTCCCAAAGCATCCCACTGACAGCCACTTCCTGTTCTTCCTTTCCGAAATTTTACATGACCCCAGAGTGGCTGTGTTACTAATAGGAAAGAATGGCTGAATGAACTCTAAAAGCATGGGGCGCTGCTCGTCTGTGGGTTACCATTTAGAACTCTTTCAGGCAGCTGCGCAGCATGAAATACTAATTCATTACATCCACAATACCAGATCCATTAGAGCCTTCTCATGCTGGAATTTAAATAGTCCAAAGCTCAGAGAGTCACTAAGGAGAGTAATTAATACAATAGCACAATTCTCTGTGGTTCAGGTGGTATGATGGACTGACTCACCTGCCACAAATAAATATCACAGGAGACAGTCTCCTTCTGTTTGGCATTTTAAACTATTCTCCTCCTTCTCCCTTCCAGCTGGATCCTATACTTTCGCCCAGTGAAGACACGCTGCCCCTCTGTTCGCAGCCTCGTGCCTATTTCTATTCAAAATAGCTGCACAGTTTGACTAAGCACACAACTGCAGAAACCACGCACAGAAGGGAAATGGTTTGTGTGCTTCACTTTGTCCTGCCATTAGCTGTCTTTCCACCTCCTCTTCCTTAAAGGGGAGCAGAATCTGTTATCCCAGAAAACGACATTTTGGCATAAGGATTATTTTAGGCCGATTCCTATTTTTTATACTTTAATTATCTTTGGCTGTGCTGGGTCTTTGTTGCTCTGCAGGCTTTTGTCTAGCTAGGTGAGCAGGGGTTACTCTCTCGTGGGGGTGCATGGGCTTCTAATTGCAGCGGCTTCTCTCAGAGCACAGGCTTTAAGCACATGGGCTTCAGCAGTTGAGGTGCAGGGCCTCATGAGTTGTGGCTCGTGGGCCCTACAGCACGCAGGCCCCGATGGTTGCGGCGCATGGGCTCAGTGGCGGCGTGCAGGCTCCAGAGCATGGGTTCAGGAGTGCGGCACACGGGCTTAGATGCTCCAAGCCACGTGGAATCTTTCCAGACCAGGGATCGAACCCATGTCCCCTGCCTTGGCTGGAGGATTCTTCTCCAGGAAATCCCTAGGCTGACTCTTAGCCAGAAAATTCCTAGGCTGATTAAAGAAACAGCAGAAATAAGGAAGGCTCTGAAAAGTGAGAAGTTATCCTTTTGTGGGAGATATCTACATTTATAAGGGAAATCTCAGTTTCTAAGGGTGTCTCGCTCTCTAGACCAGGAAGAGAAAGATAGTTAAATCTCTAGAAACTCTTGTTGCTCTTGTTGATAGAGAAGGCAGAGACCTAGGTCTGCTCTTCTTATCCATTGCTGTGCTTTTCCTGGTTGCCTCCCTTTAATAGGCTCCTCTATCTTCCAATATCTTTCCTCTGTCGTTACCTAAAGATAGTGTTTAAGATGATGGCTTGGGCCATTTTGGGAGTGATTCAGTCTCTCTGGGTCTCTGCCTTGCATACAGGAGGTACACACATCATTGAATTTCTGTATTCCTCTTCTTAATCTTTTTGTTTGTTTGTTTGGTTTTTTACAAAGGCCCAGCCAGGAACCTGGAAGGATAGAGGGAAATTTATATTTCTCCCTCTACAGTTCTCTCCCTCCTTTTTCAAATTCAGGCATGCATGCTTAATCTCTAAGTCATGTCTGACTCTTTGTGATCCTATGGACTGTAGCCTGCCAGGCTCTTCCTGTCCCTGGGATTTTCCAGGCAAGAATACTGGAGTGGGTTGCCATTTAATTCAGGGCAGTTCTACAAAGAGTACACAACTCCTTAGAAATGGCTCGTCAGTCCTAAGACCATCCAAAGAGGATTTCTTGACCTTGGAAACCTGTGTATGTTGTTTGAGTTCGATGGCTTCCATCTCAGAAGTACAGACTCTGAGGCTTTTGGGGAATCTCTGCTTCTAAGTCTATTAAAAATATCTCAAGAAACGTCAAAAGCTTCACTCTAAGAGATGTGGTTTGCATTTGTATACAGTATATGGGGAGTTAAAAATCTTTTGCAAAATGTTGAAATTGCTCAAATGACTTCTTTTTCACAGGAGAAAAGCCATTGCCCCATAGCTACAAATTTGGCCAATATTTTATACTTAGAAATACAACTTCCCATGCATGATATCATTTGATGCCTATAACCACTCTCCACACTTGACAGGGCAAGTATCATCACATGTATTTTTTCAATGGACAGATTGAAACAGGGTAAGAAGAACCTTGGGTATGGTAACTCTTAGATTAAAACCTAGGGCTTCTAACATATATATTAATCTCATCCAAAAAAGCATCCTCACTGACATTCAGGATCATGTTTGACCAAATATCTGGGCACCTGTGGCCCAGTGAAACTGACACATAAGTAAACTGTCACAACTTTTTGGAAACATAAACCCCTGACTACCTATTAGTCGCTTCCCAGGTGGCTCAGTGGTAAGGAATCTGCCTGCCAATACAGGAGACACAGGCTCGATCCCTGGGTCAGGAAGATCCGCTGGAGAAGGGAATGGCAACCCATTCCAGGATTTTTGCTTAGAGAACCCCATGGACATAGGAGCCTGGCAGTCTACAGTCCATGCAGTCACAAAGAGTCAGACATGACTTAGGGACTAAAGAACAACAGCAACCTGTTAGGTTCACTTTTTCTTCACATAGGTCCTTCAAATTTAACCTAACATTAATGTATAGTGTTTTTCTTCAAATTCATACCACCTCATGTAGTCCTCAAAACTATAAAATGATACCACCACCACTTCCACTGCTTATGTTAGAATATGAGAGCCATCTTTTACACCTTTTTGCCCTATTCCCCGAAATCATCAATTTCAGCCAATTTCAGGTCTTGCAGATGTCAAAGCCATCAATTTCTTTCCATTTCTATTGTCACTTACTTCAGGTCATCGTAATATTAGTCATACTATAGACCACACTGGTTTGCAGACTTTTAATTCCCACCACCCCAACTCATGCTCTATAAAGCACTGAGCGAGCTCTTAAAATGCTCATTATATCGTGTTCCACCCAGCTTAAAATTCCTCTATGGCTTCCCATGGCTGTTACAATAAATCCAAACTCCTTAACAAGCCCTACAAAGCCTTGCACGATGTGACCTTTGCCAACATCATTAGCCTTATTTTGTCGTTCTTTCTCACTCACGATGCCTTGCCGGGAACTTTTTCCTCTTCCTCCCTCACGTAGAGCCCTTCCTCTCCTCAACACTGTTATAGACACTGTTCTTTCTGCTAGAAACACTTGTGGCCTTTTACTGCCTTTGCCTGGACAAGTTCTATAGAGCTTCGGGACTCAGCTCACAAGTCAGTTCCCCTGGGAACTCTTCCTGAGTCCCGTGACGCAGCGACTGTGTGCTCGTTGTACCCATGCTTCTCTGTTACAGCTCTAATCATGGGCATCATTAATTCTCTGCTTTTGCAATTCCATTTAATGACCATCTCCCATATCAGACTGTGTATTTTATCCCCCTGAATTACTTGCATCTTGTAAGTTAAGCAGGGCTAATATATATAAGGCACACGCTGTCTAGTGTATAATGATCTAGTGAGCAAATGAGTGAGGCAATGAAGGGACCAGTGAAATGGCTGCTCTTCCTGCACAATCAGAGAGCAAGCCAAGTAACAGGCGCAGAATTTCTTCCCCCTCCTAGTGGCGGTCTGGATTCTGCGGAGAATCCAAAGGACAGGATGCAGGATGCTTGGGACTGATGCACGGGGATAATCCAGAGAGAGGGTGTGGGGCAGGAGGGGGGAGGTGGGGGTCGGGATTGGGAGTTCATGTACACTCGTGGCTGATCCATGTTGATGTGTAGCA
>SJXQ01004259.1:0-17494 GCA_006408695.1 Aepyceros melampus | reverse complement strand
ATTTACAAGATTAATCATCATGTCTTCTTAAACACAGTAGGCAGAAAGAGTCCCCCCCCACCTTTTGTGATTGAGTTAAAATAAATAACTGTGATACCCTTAGGAACCTCTGAAATAGGAAAAAAAAAAAAAAAACAAAGGACAGTAGTAGCAGACGATTCCTAGATGGATTCTTTATTCCATGTTTGCAGGAATAAAGAGGAGGTGTGGAGGTCCCAGGTTCAGAAAGGCTGAGTCAGGAGAACAATGGCAAAGATGATAGAAACCTGGCTATTCCTAATAAAAACAGTACTTTCTTTTCAAGAATATAATTGTCTCTGTGTGGTTTTCCAAAAGGCATCAATAGCTAGGAAGAAACTTGGCATCTGATATTGATATTCTTATTTTCAGTGAGGAGGGGAAGGAACGCATTGAGACTGATGCAACCACTGAGAGAACCTTCTATGACAATTATGATTCTTCTGTGTTGCTGGGCCCTGTGGCTGAACTGGGGGTGAAGTCCAGGGTGAGCCGTGTTTGGCTGCCCAGTGAGGTGCCTGAATTCAGCCAACACACTCGATACCTGCTTTATTGCAGGCTGGGTGTGGTGGGCTTGGCACTGTCATCTGTATATTCTTCTTTCATCTGGTTTCAGGGAGTATAATGCCTTTGGGATTTGGCTTCAATGATGAATTTGGATGCTATGCTCAGACTCAGACAAAGGATGGCAGGAGCTGTGTTATGAAGCAATCCAAGATTAGATAGCTCATATCACTGTGAAGCAAAGATAGCGCCAACCAAAGAGAACTTCAGCTTTTCGCTAGTTTATAAGCATTCAGAGGGCTGTCTGCAAATCAGGAGACAGAGAAAGCTATCTGAGTAGCATTGTTCAAGGAAGGCAGTTTTAAGTAAAAGACAAATAAAGTTAGAAGGCACATTGTACTGATCTTAGGGAAACAGTGAGGCATATGTCAGGGGAACAAGAAATGTATGAAAGAAAGAAAGGAAAAGGGGTTTCGGACGGGGTGGCTTATTTCATTCCACACTGTGCAGATTCAGTCAAGTCTGTCAAGTATGCAATGGAGGTATGTTACAGTTGTTTATGGCCATGCAATGTCTGAGCTCTCTTTCCCATTAAGGCACCAAGGTCAATGATACAGACAATTAACCAACTGATTTAGTGCATTAATTTTCCTGGAAGCTGTAACAAGTGTCTTACCATTTAGCCTCGAGATTCCTACTCCACGTGGACACTGGGACAAAGGCAGCTCTCTAAGGGACACTGATGTAATCCAGGACTGATGTTTTGTCTAGCAGCATCATGTATCTACTTAAATGATGATGAATGCTATCTTGGTCCAGGCAGGAAGATGTCACTGTAATCACTGGCTCAGATTGCCAACCTCCCAGGGCTTCCCACTAAGTGTTGCCAAAGGGTTGTAATGCTGATAATTCCTCCTAGAGCTCTGAAGAGAATAAAGCAGATAGGCAAACCTGATGAAAAGTAAAGAGCCTAAAGGCGAATTGACGCTTAATACACCGAAACGGCATAGAGCACGGCTGTTTTCTCATCCTTCCTCTTGTTTTTCCTTTCCACAATTTCAGGCAGCAGTCCACTGGTTATTTCTGCCCTCTCAAAGCATCCTTCAGTCACTCATCTCTAGTCCTGTACTTCACCTATCAATAAAAGGAATTTGAAATCTTTCAACACAGAGATATTATTTCTGCTTCAACTTATTTCAGGATGCCACAGTGCAAAATGAAAATCTGCAGATTGCTGATGGCTCTGTCAATATCCGTCAGCTGCTAACAACATTTTATTGGAGGTGCTTCAAGGTAGAGTGTAGGCACCTGAAACCATCAATAAATGGAGAGAAAGTCCTGGGGCTCGTGCAGTTCCATTCTACAAGAGACCAAGTTTACAAATTTCACTGCTTCATCAGGGACGAATTCTTGACAAGTTCTCAGCTGTATGAACTGTGACTGTCTTGTAATGAGTTCGATGGTGTGCGAAAATAAGGACAAGAACTGTTCCTTCTTTTCCTCTTTCTGTTGCTTTCATTTTGCGCTGAAAGAAAAAGGAGGCGTATTTGCCATAATGTATTATTATTTCCAGTCACAGATATGCACTCAGTTTCTTCATACTATATATTTAAAGACAGCTTATTCTTGTATTTTTAGAAAACAGTTTATAGTTGATTCAATTGTTTTTACTTCTCATTGTCGCTGCTAAGCTGCTGCTAAGTCGCTTCAGTCGTGTCCGACTCTGTGCGACCCCATAGACGGCAGCCCACCAGGCTCTCCCGTCCCTGGGATTCTCCAGGCAGGAACACTGGAGTGGGTTGCCATTTCCTTCTCCAATGCATGAAAGTGAAAATGAAAGTGAAGTTGCTCAGTCATGTCCGACTTAGCAACCCCATGGACTGCAGCCCACCAGGCTCCTCCGTCCATGGGATTTTCCAGGCAAGAGTACTGGAGTGGGGTGCCATTGCCTTCTCCGACTTCTCATTGTTAGACGGTTGAATATCTTTTCATATGTTTCTTAATCATTCCTCTCTCTTTTGCAGTCATCTGTACATTGGGTTTTATGGGCTTTCATGTACATATGTATCTGCACACACTACACACGCATGTCTGCTTGTGCTTGCTCAGTTGCTAAGTCGTGTCCAGCTCTTTGTAACCCCATGGACGAGAGCCTCCTGGGCTCCTCCGTCTATGGGATTTCCCAGGCAAGAATACTGGTGTGGGTTGCCATTTCCTTCTCCATGTTTGCACGTCCATGTGTGTTTGTCCTTGCCATTGTTGAATTCAGTGAATTCATAGAAGTTTTTTATTATAAATATTGAGGCTTTGTCTAGTGATTAACAAAAACTATTGATTCTTTAAGTCAATCTGATTTACAGGATTTTGATATTCACACTGTTCTAGGCCAATGACTCCTAGAAAATTACTGCTCGCAAATGAATTTTAATAAAGTGGTATTTCAAGAAAAGAAAAATAAAGGGATCAATAGAAATATCATTATTGTCACCAGTTAATTGAATCAATATAACGAAGCCATTAAAAGTCAACATATCTGAGAGAATACTCAATATGAATCTCCTTCTGCCTCTAATGTTCAGGGAAAAATTACTAATCAATTATGGAATAAATCTATGTAGTATCGGATAGTTTTTATAAGTCAAGATTTAATATAGTATTATTTTAGGAGAAGTGAAAATAAAATATCTAGCTGAAAACTATGAGTGCTTGCATTTTCAGGAGAAAAAATAAACTCTACCCAGACATAATACTTGCCTGGTGGGCTTCAGTCCATGGTGTGGTGAAGAGTTGGAGGTGACTGAGCATGCACACAGGCCCAGCTCCAAGGGTGATTGGTCTGGTTGTGTTTGCAGGAAGGTCACTTGGCATAACTTGGCAAAATGGCACATGGACTTCACTGTAGAATCATCTTAGGAGAGGTCTTCCCTGCTGTTTTGGAAAAGGTTATGAAAATGCTCCTTTCTCTTTTGCCTTTGGACAATTTGTCCTGTGCAAACATTGGGTGCGAAGCTATTGCTGGTCTATCAAGACCAACCCAAGGAGGAAGCCAACAGACATGGGAGGGCAGAACCAAATGAATGCAGGCAAGGAGAAGAGCCAGATTAAGAGAAATATAATGCCTGTCCAGCCTCTGGATTTCCAGTGTTTTAAGCCAATAAGTGACCTTACTGTTGATGCCAATTTCAGCTGGATTTTCTGTTACTTGCAGCTATAGTCATCCTAAATAATACCTAAATAATTGGAATATCAGTATACTATGAACAAGAGGCAATAGAAGATAAATATGAGAACGGAAAAAAGTGCATGTTCTAACTCCAAATATCTGGTGTAAAATGATAAAAGGTTTTACTAATTATATTAATCATTCATATATGAGGACTTTTATGATATTTTGAGATTATAAGCCTATGGTTAATTATGCCTTATTTTCCCCTTGTTTCTCTTTAAGTTTTCATCTCATTATTGTTTTTTATAGACATGACCTTGGAATTTATTTAGTTTCTGATTAGTATCATCTTTGAACCCAGTGACGATGGTCTCTACTCACAGGAAGCAAATAATCTATTTTCTAAACCCTCCAAATTTTTAATAGTGATAACAACTAAGAGAATACACAAAGTATATTCTTATTGTCAGTTGATTGAAGCAGATAGCTTGTGGCTTAGTAATTCAAGAGGGTGTTATTTCGGGCATTGGTAGCCAGGAGAGGCTTTGGAGTCACAGAGACTAGTTTGGGAGAACTAGTCAGAGAACAAGTAGAACTCAGATCTATAAAGAGAGCTGGGCTTCAAAGCAGTAGGAGACTGAGTTTGGCAAAAATGATCGATGCCCAAGAAAACATATCTAAAGAATCTGGATGTAGGGACTCCCCCGGTGGTCAGTGGGTAAGAATCCACCTTACAACACAGAGGATGCAGGTCCTTGGTCAGGGAACTAAGATCTCAGTGCCACGGAGCAACTGAGCCTGCACACCACAGCCTGAGAGTCCACGTGCCACAACAGGAAGACCCCACACTAGGCAACAGAGATCCTGCATGCCTCAACTAAACCCGATGCAGCCAAACAAACAGTGAAAGTGAAAATGTCAGTCACTCGGTTCGGTTCAGTTCAGTCGCTCAGTCATGTCCGACTCTTTGCGACCCCATGAATCGATGCACGCCAGGCCTCCCTGCCCATCACCAACTCCCGGAGTTCACTCAAACTCATGTCCATCGAGTCCGTGATACCATCCAGTCATCTCATCCTCGGTCGTCCCCTTCTCCTCCTGCCCCCAATCCCTCCCAGCATCAGAGTCTTTTCCAATGAGTCAACTCTTCTCATGAGGTGGCCAAAGTACTGGAGTTTCAGCTTTAGCATCATTCCTTCCAAAGAAGTCCCAGGGTTGATCTCCTTCAGAATGGACTGGTTGGATCTCCCGGCAGTCCAAGGGACTCTCAAGAGTCTTCTCCAACACCGCAATTCAAAAGCGTCAATTCTTCAGCACTCAGCCTTCTTCACAGTCCAACTCTCACATCCATACATGACCACAGGAAAAACCATAGCCATGACTAGACAGACCTTAGTTGGCCAAGTAATGTCTCTGCTTTTGAATATGCTATCTAGGTTGGTCATAACTTTTCTTCCAAGGAGTAAGTGTCTTTTAATTTCATGGCTGCAGTCACCATCTGCAATGATTTTGGAGCCCCCCAAAATAAAGTCTGACACTGTTTTCACTGTTTCCCCATCTTTTTGCCATGAAGCAATGGGACCGGATGTCATGATCTTTGTTTTCTGAATGTTGAGCTTTAAGTCAACTTTTTTCACTCTCCACTTTCTCTTTCATCAAGAGGCTTTTTAGTTCCTCTTCACTTTCTGCCATAAAGGTGGTGTCATCTGCATATCTGAGGTTATTGATATTTCTCCGGCAATATTGATTCCAGCTTGTGTTTCTTCCAGTCCAGCGTTTCTCATGATGTACTCTGCATAGAAGTTAAATAAGCAGGGTCACAATATACAGCCTTGATGTACTCCTTTTCCTATTTGGAAGCAGTCTGTTGTTCCATGTCCAGTTCTAACTGTTGCTTCCTGACCTGCATACAGATTTCTCAAGAGGCAGGTCAGGTGGTCTGGTATTCCCATCTCTTTCAGAATTTTCCAGTTTATTGTGATCCACACAGTCAAAGGCTTTGGCAGTCGTGTCCAACTCCTTATGACCCCATGGACTGTAGCCCACCAGTCTCCTCTGTCTATGGAATTTTCCCAGGCAAGAATATTAGAGTGGGTAGCCATTCCCTTCTTCAGGGGATCTTCCTGACCCAGGGATCAAGCCTGAGTCTCCTGAGTTGGCAGGTGGGTTCTTTATCGGGGTAGCCCAAATAAATAAATAACTATTTTTGAAAAAGGATCTGGACATAAACACCTATTAATCATTAAATTCTAAGACAGCACAGGCTGTTCTGAAGCCACTTAAAACAGTTATCATGCTTATTTGTATGTATCACCTGAAACTGATCTAGTGCCTTCATTTCTCCTCTAGTATCTCAAAGAACAGAAAAAGAGTGCTTCTGCTTCGTCATTGAAATGGTTAACTTCCTATGCTTCTCTAGTTAAAAAGGCATAAATCTCCCAACAAGCTATATTTATATTTACTTTTAATAAGAGCTGCAAAGCAAGTCTCAACAAGCAGAAATCTAATTACATCCATGCATTTGATCTGATGAACATCCTGTCCACAATAAAGCTTTACCTATAAATACACATTGAAGATACAAACTCAGCATCCATGTAAAGCCACGTGGCCTGTTTTCTAGATGTCATAATTTTTGCTCTGGATTTATCTGTATAGCCTCAGGAAGGGCCTATCTTCTTTGTATAAACTTTAACTTTAATTTGGAAAGTCAGAAACCTGGGACTGTATACCCTAGGAAGGGATAACACAAGAAAGTTATGGTTTCAAAAGTCAGCTGTTCATCCTAGGAATTCTCCCAAAAGACTTGGGAATTTCTTTACATAAGAAACAGAAACACTACTCTGATTTTGCCACCCAGGAGTAAAAGCTGTGATTACTCAATAACATGGTCTTTTATTTCCCAATCCTTGACAGTATTTTGTTTTTGGGAGTGTGTTTATTTTTCATAAGATACTGTTCATTAACAAATTTCCATAATGTTACAGGTGAGCAAGGGAAGAGAATGTTCTACTACTTCTAAGTAGATAATATTGGAAATAGCTGTGGGGACTATTGGAACTCTGCAGTAAAATATTAATTCTTTTAGGGATTTCCTTGGTGGTCCTGTGGTTAAAAATCCGTGTTTCTACTACAAGGAACATGGGTTCCATCCCTTGTTTGGGGAACTACCCCGCATGCCACATGGTGTGGCCAAAAAAATAGGTGTTTAAAAATTAATTTTTAAGTCAGTTACCGTTTCTGTTGTAGAATCACACACAAGCACACATACATACAAGTGTGTAAGTAAAAGCCCACATACACTCTTGTTTCACATATGTATGTGTGTGCATACACACAGAGCTTTGAAATTTAGAATTCATTTTTAGAGAAGAATTTTCAAAAACCATGACCCTTTATTATCAAAAGGACATAAACTTCCTATGACATTGGCTTTAAATTTTACTTCATATTGTAACATAATATACAACTCACCAAATACACACAAACTGAGACAGACATTTCACTAAGCCATATTTGCCTCTTAATGTAAGACAGGCTCAGAGAAGTTTTATTCTATAGTATCAGGTTGCGCCAGGGATAGAGATCTGGCCTGCCAACGCAGGAGACACAAGCGATGCATGTTCGATCCCTGGGTTGGGAGGATCCTTGGAGTAGGAAATGGCAAACCACTCCAATATTCTTGCCTGGAAAATTCCCAGGACAGAAGAGCCTGGCAGGCTACAGTCTATGAGGTCACAAAGAATGAGACACAACTGAGCATGTACATAGACATCTTCATTTAAAAATGAAAGAGAAAGTTGCAATCCACAGCACTGATTTCACACCTTGCTAATGGGACACATCAGCTGAAAAACACTGTCTGTAAGTACTTTAGATAATGTTCATAGCTCTAATATGTGGGCTTCCCAGGTGGCTCAGCGGGTAAAGAAACCTCCTGCAGTGCAGGAGATGCAAGAGATATGGGTTTAATCCTCGGATCAGAAAGATCCCCTGGATAGGGCATGGCAAGCGATGCCTGGAGAATCCCATGGACAGAGGAACCTGGCAGGCTATGGTCCGTAGGGTAGCAAAGAAGCAGACATAACTGAAGTGACTGAGCACACACACGTGTGTAATATATGTAGACATACTTACATATGTAAATTTGCACATATTTGCTTTTTACTATGTGAACTAGGATACTCCTGAACCAGGGATTGCCAATAGAATAATCCTGAAACTTAGTATTTCACTTTTAATGTCTATAGTGGAAATATTTTTATTATCAGCTCTTTTGACTGGGTAAGATCAGTAAATGATCTTGAGCTCTTTCAGATCTTCAGAAATACCTTGAAACATAAAGAAACATCAAAGCAGTTCATTCCTTCCATGTCATATTTATAGACCAACTTTATGTAACAGCTTCTGTTATTCACGTGCTTTCAGTTGCATCTTTGAGCACGAGGAGGACTCCACAATGTGATGGTTGATAGCAAAGGTTGATAGTGACAGAAAACATCCTGGGAGTATCCCTGGGCTGAATTATAAGCCAGATTCTCTTCCAGGAGGAGCACAAGTCAGTGGGAACCAGGATTTGAATCTGGCACATGCTCTGTTGCTGAATGGGGAAGGAAATGGCAACCCACCCCAGTATTCTTGCTTGGAGAATCCCACAGACAGAGGAGCCTGGTGGGCTGCTGTCTATGGGGTTGCACAGAGTCAGACATGACTGAAGTGACTTAGCAGCAGCACAGCTATTGCTGTAAATGCTGAAAAGCAACACATCTCTTCATCTGCTTGAATGTTTTCAGTTACAACTCGGCTGCTGCTGCTGCTAAGTCGCTTCAGTCGTGTCCAACTCTGTGCGACCCCATAGACGGCAGCCCACCAGGCGCCCCCGTCCCTGGGATTCTCCAGGCAAGAACACTGGAGTGGGTTGCCATTTCCTTCTCCAATGCATGAAAGTGAAAAGTCAAAGTGAAGTCGCTCAGTCGTGTCCAACTCTTAGTGACCCCATGGACTGCAGCCTACCAGCCTCCTCCATCCATGGGATTTTCCAGGCAAGAGTACTGGAGGGGGTGCCATTGCCTTCTCTGTACAACATCAGAGGATGAGGTAAAAGCTCATCTTTGTCAATTCAGTGACATAGACATCTTTTTTTCAGCAATAATATTGGTCTAGCTCATTTGGGAAGGTATACCTTTTAAACTTTAGTCAAAGAATATGAGGTCAGGAGAGCTGGGCAACAAAAGAATATATTAGCACCAGAAACCACACATAAGTATTTAATTTCTCACCCAATTTTTCAAAACTTCCCACTTGCAAATTGAAAATATGATATATTTCACAAAAACATCTAAACTCATTAAAACATAAAGTTAAGCTTATTTATCCAAAACCAGAACAAGATTTGCGCTGACCTATCTCCATTTCCACCTTACAACTCTGTGAGCACAGGGATCAGACTCAGTCGTGTCCAATTCTTCTGTTACTCCAAGGACTCTAGCCCGCCAGGCTCTTCTAACCATGGGATTTTCCAGGCAAGATTACTGGAATGGGTTGCTACTTCCTCCTCCAGGGAATCTTCCTGACCCAGGGATCAAATCAACAATTAATAAACCTTGGTAGTCACAAAATTTACAGCCCTAAAAGGAAGGTCATTTGACAGGTCACTATCGAAAATGAATGATTCATCAGCATGAAGAGCTATTTAAAGGGAATATAGAAGAAAAAGGCAAAAGACGCTGACAATATGGAGTTACAAGGTGACTGTGCCAAACAATGGCTCTTCTTTGGTGTCTACTTTGCCCCTACTCCCCCTAAGGAGTTGTATTATAATTTGTTCCTCTCAGATGCAGACTAGATTCTATCTCATGGATTTATATCTGAATTGGAATTATGTTCTTTTACTCTAGAACGTTCACTCCTTCACCACTGGACTAGAGTCAGCTGACCTAGCTTTAAAGCAAACATCCTCCTACAACACAGTGGACAGTCTCTCCATTTGGGGCAATTGCTTGTAAGGCAGGGAGACTTATTTTTAAGTAAAAGGACATCATGGGAGAGGCGGGGTGGGCTACCAGAAAATGTAATTTATCAATGTAGCTTCCCAACCAAGATTCCAGAAAGATTTGTCACAAACTGAACTCTCCAATATTTCTCCAAGAAGGAGAAATATGGTTAGCGCGATGAGATTTTAAGCTTGCTGAATTCTGTAAAAAAGCACAAAGCATATTCAGGGATTTCTAGATAGCTCTGAAATGTCTTTGAAATCCTGAAACAATTCTTTTGAGAAGTGATGTTTGTTACAATGCATTTGTGGGTCTTTCTGTCTGCTTTAATAAAGGGATTTGGGTTGTACAGATGTTAGCGTCTAGGTTGGAATAAGAATGGAATGGATTTAGTGACTCCAGGGACCTCACTCTCTGCACCCATGGCAACTGCAGCGGTGTAGTCTCACCACTTCGGCTTCAAGGACGCCTTGCCAGCTGGGCTTTAATTAATGATAAATCAACAGACAGACAGGTGACAACCGTTATATTCTTCCACCTTATCACTGGGGCTAGAATTAGCGACAAAAGTTTTAATTAAATTTTAACTTTATCTCAATTAACTTTATATGAAGATGGAACACACACACACACACATATGTGTATGTATGCATTTGTTTGTTTAGTAATTGAATCTTTCTAAATTCTTGTTTTATATCAGAATATTTAGAGAGAAAGGGATGGTATTTAATCCGAATTAATCCAGCATATGTTTAAGATTCTCCCATTGTCTTTCTTTGAGAATGTGAAATACTTAAAAGAGTGCCCAAAACACAGTCGATGCACCATAGATATTAATTAACAGTGACAATTCACACTTTATCTTATTTGTCTTGCCTTATTGAGACTCTCTCTCAGATCTCTGGCATGTTTTCCCCGTGAATTCTCTCCATATGATATGCTGGCTATAAATAACAGAATTACTGATCTTTTCAGTGACTCAAGAGGAAGTAACCAGCTTGTTTCTTGTGTATTAATATTTATTCCATATATTTTACTTAAGGATAGGGATCATATCTACTTGTTTCTGCTATTTCCCCAAAGTGCCTCCTATCACAGTCCTCTTTCTTACAAATAATTGATTGTAGATTAATTATAACAACATTTGAGAAATGCCTGAAAGCATAGGGAAAACATGATAACCACTTTAAATCTTACCATCTACTGATAACCATAATTGACATTTTTACTAATGTTCTTTATATTTCTTCTATGCATATATTTCAATCCTTAAAGAAAGCTTATATGCTCTACATGTGTTCCAATAGTCTACTTTTCACTTATACATTTTAAATATTATCTCAAGCCATTAAATATTTTTCAAAACTATTATATACAATGGCTGCTTAACACTGCTTTTTAAAAATGTATGTTATTTAATTTTCCTTCTTTATTAGACATTTAGGTTGTATGAATATTTTGCTATTATAAATAAATGGTAATATTCTTTGTGCATTGATTATTTTTTTTTTAAAGTGAACTGATTCCTGTCATTCAGGTGCCATTTAATCTACAATTTGTAGGATGGAGAGTATATATAAAGTGTTTTTCTTTAGGAGCACTTGGTAACTCTTGGCTTTCCATTCTGTGTCTCAGGACATGGTCTGTTAAGGAAACAGACAAGGCAACACAACTTCTGTAAGGAAGCTAGTGCTTATAGCAGCTCTAAGTTGATTTTATACCTAGCCCAAACTTCCTCTAGATCCAGAATCACTTATCTTCTATCATAATAGAACAGTGTAAGACACATAGTAGGTATTGAATTAATTAAGTGAATGTCCACATGTCTACTTGATGTTTCACTTGGTAGCCTACAAGCATTTCAAACTTAACAGCCCACATGCTGAACTCTTAATAACTTACGAATCACTCAGAAAACAGATTTTTAAAAATCACCCATCTCTCTCTCCTCCCCATCACAGCAAATTGGGTCACAATATACATGTTTTGTCAAACGAGAAAGCTGGGAATCACTCTTGACACTCTTATCTCCCTCTCTCCACTCAACAAGTCCTGATGCTTCCTTGACAGGACCACTTCCAACCCATCTGCTTCCCTTCATTGCTACAGCCATAGTGGTCCCACCCTGAGTCCTTCTTCCTGGTCTTCTCACCTCCACTATTGACTGTTTCCAGACAGACTTTTTTTTAATATATAATACATTTAAGGATTCTGCTACTTCTTTTTGAAAAAAAAAAAAAAACACTGTCTTTTGCATTTAGAACTTTTAATAAATAGAAACTCAGGCCCCATGCTTTGGCTTGCAAGACTCTATCCGATTCGTCCCCTGTCACGGGTGCTCTGTAATTTCTGTGGCTAAAGCCATGTCTCCTGTTCTCTAAGAACCCACTGAGGCTATCCTCTTTTGTTCTGTACCCCTCACCCTCTTCTCTGTTTCCCTTCGCAAAGCTGACTCCCTGTCAGACTTCAGGTCTAACCATTTGCCATCTCCTACAATACCTGTCACTTATTGTCAATGTGCCTCTTTCATTTTCTTCCCTGCACTTACCATACTGTGCAAATACATTTATTAATTGGCTTACTTATTTACGCTTTGTCTCTGTCACTACACTGAAAACTATAAGAAAGCAGAGTCCGTCCCACTTACTTTACTTATAGTGCTCTACTCAACGCTCAGCACAGTACATGACACACAGTGGACCCTTCAGGAATATTTGTTGAAAGAGACAAGGCTTTAGGCTCCATCACTCCAGGGTGGTGTAGGGATAACTTAGAATAATCTCCATCTATAGGTGCACAGCTTACAGGCTCCCAAAGGATGGATCTTTTTCTAGTCGGGCAACATCAGAAACTGTTGCAGTTTTTTTTTTTTTTTTTTAAGTTTCCTGAAAGAATCTACTTCTGAAAAAATCATGCTGGATAAATCCAAATAGTTTTTAAGCAAACCTCCTTTGAGGTAGCCAAAGGCTCTAGCGGTGCTAAACTCTGATGCTACCCAACTCAGCTTTTGCTTGGAAATTACCACAACCATTTACTTCTCTCACACTCTTGTTTCACACATGGTGATGCTCTGTAAGACTGCTAAGAATCACGTATGAGTCAGTGGTGACATGGTAGTCATCTATTTTGGGTCTCTCTGAGATATTTAAATGATTATTTGAATAATTTAATAATATTATTTTTATTAATTATTATTAACAATAGCAACTCTAAAGCCAATGCCACCCGCATTTTCTATTTTGAGGTTTAAAAGATTTAGTAACCAGTTTTAAAACATCAAGCAACTGTTTCACTGTGATTGTTGGCCTCTGTTCAGTTTTAGGCAGAAAGACGCCAGAAGGATAATGAGAATTCCCTCTTTAACAATATGCATTGAAACTTACTTTTTGAGTTTGGCCTTATTCAGAAGTTAAAGTTAAAATGATTCACGTAAACTTCTAAAATTTTTGAAGTAGTACTCGGTATCCAATGGCTAATCAATACCCGATCCAGGTCTCATTTTTGGCTTATTTGACACAGAATCTTTCCAAGAGGCTGCCAGTGTTAGTCAAATTGTTATATTCTCCATCCACCAAAATAATGATGACAGCATGCTTTGATAATGAACGCATAATTAATAGTAACCATCTGATTTTTTTAAAGTCTGGGTCAATATTGTCCAGCATTATTATCTATTGTCTAAATTTTCTGCAGATTTGCCTGTTGCTCTCAAAGATCCCCAACTATTAAGTTTTCCTAATAAAGAATTCTGCTGCAAGATTCAAAGTAAGACAATGAAAGAAAGCATGAATGATAAGGCAGCTGATTTGCCTTAGATGGATGGGTAAGATTTAGGTGCAGCAGGATTCATGCCCTGGATGGGCCGTCAAATTAAAATGAGAAATGGCATGGGTGGAAGTTAAGCAGTTGGGAGAATTAATAATCAGCCACAAATGCAAAATAAGGACACTATTTTTTAGAGTGCCCATTTCCATCTCTATGTCCTCCAATCCAAACAACAGGCATGAGAGAATATCAACATGCTGCACAATATTGAAAAATGGTTTACCCTCTGACAGCACAAAATAGATGGGCAGAGCAGGAGATCATCCCTGGTCAAGTCCAGAAGGAATGAGAAGTTACCAAGCGTTATGCTACTTACCCAAAGATCCCTATATCAAAGTCAAAGATAATGAGTACTGATGATCAGCTAGTTCCATGGTCCTTTTAGAGGGATCATCCTCTATCAGACAGAGGCCGGCAGAAAGTAATCCATAAATAGTGAAGCAGAGACATTATTATCTATTGTCTAAATTTTCTGCAGATTTGCCTGTTGCTCTCAAAGATCCCCAACTATTAAGTTTTCCTAATAAAGAATTCTGCTGCAAGATTCAAAGTAAGACAATGAAAGAAAGCATGAATGATAAGGCAGCTGATTTGCCTTAGATGGATGGGTAAGATTTAGGTGCAGCAGGATTCATGCCCTGGATGGGCCGTCAAATTAAAATGAGAAACGGCATGGGTGAAAGTTAAGCAGTTGGGAGAATTAATAATCAGCCACAAATGCAAAATAAGGACACTATTTTTTAGAGTGCCCATTTCCATCTCTATGTCCTCCAATCCAAACAACAGGCATGAGAGAATATCAACATGCTGCACAATATTGAAAAATGGTTTACCCTCTGACAGCACAAAATAGATGGGCAGAGCAGGAGATCATCCCTGGTCAAGTCCAGAAGGAATGAGAAGTTACCAAGCGTTATGCTACTACCCAAAGATCCCTATATCAAAGTCAAAGATAATGAGTACTGATGATCAGCTAGTTCCATGGTCCTTTTAGAGGGATCATCCTCTATCAGACAGAGGCCGGCAGAAAGTAATCCATAAATAGTGAAGCAGAGCCAAGATGGGTGGTCTTTGTGGAGATAGATATACCCACTGGAGGGAAATGGAACTGGTTTAAAATTATACTAACTATTGGCAGGCAGGCCAGTTAGGAGGAGGTTAAACACAACACACATCTCCAACCCCCAGGAGGAAGCATGCTGCTTTGCTAGGAAGGATCTGCCAAGTTCTCCACTTCAAAGAGCGCTCCGAAGGGGTGCCGGCGAAAGGAAGAATTTGGATGAACATGTGAAAATGTTTACATGGATCTAGGAGAAAAGATTGAACAAATTCACACGGACTAGAAAATTGCCTTGAGTACTATAAAAAGAAATATGAGTAAAAAAAAAAAGGAAACTAATTTATTAAGAAATCAAGGTGATGAAGGCATGGCTTTGACCACTAGAGTGTTACTTGGCATTAGTTCCAACCTCCCATTCTGTAAATTTTCTGTGCTTGCTGAGTGATGATGGGGGAAAAAAAAGAATCACAAGTAGGCCATGCCCATAAAATAGGTCTCTTTGCAAAACATCTCTTCAGTTTTTCTCAGTGTTTTCTTTTTTTCCCCCTATAGCTTTACATGGCATAGTTTTGACGGATTTGACAGCAAGCACATTCTGCCTATCTTTTATGGAAGAAGCTTTTCCCACAGGAATAAACTCATATTCATGTCTCTGAGTTGGCTTTTCTGAGCCTCCCTGCTCTGGTTATCTTCCCACAAGTCTGACTTTGAGTGGGCTGTTTTGGGAACACCATGTATGAATCCTGTGTAGCAGAAAAGGTTGGTAGAATATGAGCAGGATATGTTGCTAATTGGCTTCCAATTTAGTTAGAGAGTTCATTCAGGTAAGAAAAGATCCCTCCTCTTGGTAGAGAGCCTCTCCTTGACTTACAAATCTTGATCCTTAGTCAGAGCATGAGGGAAAAAGAAAATCAATGGCAGTGTTGGCCAATTAAATGTCAAACTAGAAACGGTCCAACTCCAAGGAGGTACTCGATGAATTACTAAAAAAAATAGTGGAATCATTTTTACTAGCATAATGGATATAAATGCATATTTTGAAGTGAAAATGCATATTTTGAAGTAAAATAAATGCAGTGTCTTCTCATTGCATAGGCTTTTGAGAATTGACATGGAACACAGATATCGTGGCTGGCTGAATGAGGTGCCTTCTGCAGAGGTGGTCCCTGGCTAGAGGTGGCTGGTATAGCATAGGGTCAAAAAAAATCACTTGTGTCAACTTTTCCTTAATTGGGAACAAGCAGATATCCTAGGGAATTGCTCTGAAAAGTATTCTTTAAACATTTTGGAAATGCACTAATATAAACAACTACTAAATTACATGTACTATTACTGCTAATCTATGACCAAAAGATATCTTTTCGTTTCTTGCAAATATGAATAATTACACCTAACATCTCCAGGCGCTAAAAATGATAGGCATTTGAATGATTTAGGATGCAAAACAACATTGATCTTTTTTCAATTCAGAGATAGGAAAAATATGTGTTTACAAGAGGGTATGGTTTCTGAAGTTGTTTCCATTATATAGTTGGTGGAGTGAGCTGATGACATTTATACTTATTTACTCTCCCTTGAGATTTTAGAGTTTCTTTGAGCAGCATGGGCTCATTTTTTTTCTTTTTTGCAACAGATATTTTTAATATAGTCTTATCCAAACTATTTGGAGAAAAGATCCTCTTACAAAGAAATACATTTTAAAACTTGTATTGAAAAAAATTAATGTAAAGAAGGAAAATGAGTTACGAAGAAAAATTTTCCCTCCTAATTCATATTCTGTAATTACTAGAGATGACCAAATTTGCTTAACTGGAATTACTCTACTTGTATCACTATTTTTATGCTTCCAGAAATCTATTTTCTAATTTCTCATTGAAACATTTGCCTTAAATAATGTCTTTTAAGATTTATATGGTCTGGATGGCACCAAACCAAAGGTAATAATCCTTTTGTATGTGACATTCTAGTCATTTCCATAGCAACCAAATGGGTTAAGATGTCACAAAGAGGATTATGACGTCAGGTGAGGAATAAACAATAGGAACGAAATATCCCTAAGACAAAGATGCTGCTTAGGCATTAAGTACATGAGTGGGAAATAGGCAAAATGGAATAGCAGTGTTTTCCAATCAAAAGAATTCACTGCACTTGTAAGTTGCCTATCAGAAAGTGAAAGTGAAAGTCATTCAGTCGTGTCTGACTCTTTGCGACAACATGGACTATACAGTCCATGGAATTCTCCAGGCCAGAATACTTGAGTGCATAGCCTTTCCCTTACTCCAGGGGATCTTACCAATCCAGGGATCGAACTCAGGTCTCCCACATTGCAGGTAGACAGAGGGAATCCTCAAATGTGAGTTTGGGCAGATAGTGTCTTCTCATCAGGGGTGATAATGGTCCAACTCTCTGTCACTATTTAGATATTAGAGCTACTTTTATATTATCAAAGGGCAGTCCTTGAGCTGGCTGCATAGAATGAAATACTTTGTGGAAAAACTATATTATCGTGGGTACCCGTAACTTGCCATTTTTGGTTTTCATCAGAAATGCTCCCATTTCTTCCAGTCCAAAGAAGTTTACATTGCCTGTAAAGATCATCTCTCATTCAGTAGAGACTTCTAGCACCCTAAATCACAGGGCATCCTTAGAAACTTCCCAAGTTTGGACAGAGTTTTTTTGGGTAAAAACTATCAACAGTATTTGGAATCAGAAAAATCTGTGAACTGTGGACATATATTCTACAGTGGAAGGTAAACTTTCTGGGAGGCAAGATCATTTTCTTTACCATTTACCCAGAAATGGTAACAGTCTTGGGCACAAAAGAGTATTTAAGTTGAACATAGCAACGAATACCTTGAGAGCAAAGGTGGAAATGCCTATTATGTAACTTAGTATGGTACTGGCACAAAAACAGAAATATAGATCAAT
>SJXQ01004258.1:4814-73925 GCA_006408695.1 Aepyceros melampus | reverse complement strand
TTTGCCTTGGAGACGAACAGAGATCGTTCTGTCATTTTTGAGATTGCATCCAAATACTGCATTTCAGACTCTTTTGTTGACCATGATGGCTACTCCATTTCTTCTGAGGGATTCCTGCCCGCAGTAGTAGATACAATGGTCATCTGAGTTAAATTCACCCATTCCAGTCCATTTTAGTTCGCTGATTCCTAGAATGTCGATGTTCACTCTTGCCATCTGTTATTTGACCACTTCCAATTTGCCTTGATTCATGGACCTGACATACCCGATTCCTATGCAATATTGATCTTTACAAGCATCGGACCTTGCTTCTATCACCAGTCACATCCACAGCTGGGTATTGTTTTTGCTTTGGCTCCATCCCTTTATTCTTTCTGGAGTTATTTCTCCACTGATTTTCAGTAGTATATTGGGCACCTACTGACCTGGGGAGTTCCTCTTTCAGTATCCTATCATTTTGCCTTTTCATACTGTTCATGAGGTTCTCAAGGCAAGAATACTGAAGTGGTTTGCCATTGCCTTCTCCAGTGGACCACATTCTGTCAGACCTCTCCACCATGACCCACCCGTCTTGGGTTGCCCTGCAGGCATGGCTTGGTTTCATTGAGTTAGACAAGGGTGTGGTCCTAGTGTGATCAGATTGACTAGTTTTCTGTGATTATGGTTTCAGTGTGTCTGTCCTCTGATGCCCTCTTGCAACGCCTACCATCTTACTTGGGTTTCTGTTACCTTTGGCATGGGGTATCTCTTCACAGCTGCTCCAGCAAAGCACAGCCACTGCTCCTTACTTGGGATGAGGGGTATCTCCTTACTGCCAAAAACCTTTATCAGTGAGATGCATTATACTGGCTTAACAATTTACCTCCACTTTTTAAGTAGTATCAAATACCTAGGTGAAAACAAAATTGAAGTTCTCTCAGATTTTTTCCTAGTCTACTTTCCCCTCATCAAATAGTAATTTCTAAACAGAAGAAAAAGAAAGTGGTGGGGGTGAGGGTTGGTAGAGGAGAAGGAGCGGATGTAGCAAAGCTCTGGTAGAAATCTGGTCTGAATGTCTATACTTATATTTTTGTCTCTATTATAACTATACTATGTTTCTTTACACAATGAGAACTAGGGTTGCTGGATCATATGGCAACTCTATTTTTATTCACTTAATTTTTTTAAATCTCCACACTGTTCTCCATAGTAGCACACCAATTTACATTCCCACTAACAGTGTTGAAAAGCTGATTAATGTTGTAAATAGTAGTTAAATTGTGTGTCTATAAGCTGGAGAACAGAGAAGGCAATGGCAACCCACTCCAGTATTCTTGCCTGGAGAATCCCAGGGACAGGGGAGCCTGTGGGCTGCCATCTATGGGGTTGCACAGAGTTGGACACAACTGAATTGACTTAGCAGCAGCATCAGCAAGCTGGAGAACTTCAATTTATCAACTACTTTCTTTGGAGGCTAGAAATAGAATCTAACTCTGACTAATTCACTGAAAATGAAATATATGGTGAAAATTTGAAGTGGCTCACAGGAGAAGCTAAAGGACTAGAATTTAGCATCCATCAGTTCAGTTCAGTTCAGTCCAGTTGCTCAGTCGTGTCCGACCCTTTGCAACCGACCCCATGAATCGCAGCATGCCAGGCCTCCCTGTCCATCATCAACTCCCGGAGTTCACTCAGACTCACGTCCATTGAGTCCGTGAAAATAATTACACAGGGCTGACAGTTCCTTGGACTACAAGGAGATCCAACCAGTCCATCCTAAAGGAGATCAGTCCTAAGGGTTCATTGGAAGGACTGATGCTGAAGCTGAAAACTCCAATACTTTGGCCACCTGATGCGAAGAACTGACTCACTGGAAAAGACCCTGATGCTGGGAAAGATTGAAGGCGAGAGGAGAAGGGCACAACAGATGAGATGGTTAGATAGCATCACCGACTCAATAGACATGCGTTTGGGTGGACTCCAGGAGTTGGTGATGGATAGGGAGGCCTGGCCTGCTACAGTCCATGGGGTCGCAAAGAGTCAGACATGACTGAGCAACTGAACTGAACTGAACTGAGAATTCAAGAGCAGGAAATAAAGACCAGCCTCTTCAGGGCACAACTTTGGAAACACAGACATTCCAGTTATTTTTAATTCTTTAAAGTTGTTTTTATTATTATCTTGTTTCATTTCTTTAAAAATCATTGTTCAATATTAAATTTCCTGGAAGCATGTCCCATTGGCCAATTTTAACTCATGTGTCTAACCCTGAGCCAAAGGGATCTGAAGTACCTTCACAGATGGTATCATCAATACTATAGCCAATGAGGAAGAAGTAATTTCGCAAAGCCAATCCATGATCCTTTGTTGAAGATGTGAACAGATGTTCGGTGGCAGAACAGATTTCTTCTGGTTTAACTATTAACAGTAATATGAGTAAAATTCATACGTTCACATTTATTGACTGACTTGAGTTACTATATTATAGAGATGATTCTTGTCAATAAATTAATTTAGCTCCATAAATCAATGTCAAGATATATATTCTATTGCAATGTAAGATTTTTCATATATAAATTATCTTATTTGCACTACAATGTAGATATTACTTTGCATATTTTATACAGAGAAAAGTAGATTCAAAGGTATTAAGAGACATAGTCATGGTAAAAGAGATAAAAAGGAAAAGAGACAGAAACTGAAGCCATTTTCAGTTTTATTTTAAATGTTAAGTGCTCAGAAGTTCCATGGGTTTATCAGTTACGTTTTGTATTATAAGAATGAGACTTAACTTCAATCAATATTTTTATAAAGTAATGATTTCTGTATTTTTCTACAAAGAGTATTAAATAAGAAAAAATTTACTTTCTTAAACAGTGATGATTCTGCATAATTTACTGTCTCCTTATGAATATTTATGTTAGTTATCAAATTTCCCAAACCTGCATTTTCTTTTCCAATAAAGAGACTCTTTTCTGTTTATTTGTATTATGACACCCATTATACCTCTTGCTTTTTAAAAAGTAATTTAGCTTCTCTCTCCATGTTGGATCTCTGTCTTTTTTAATCAAATGTATTATGGAATCTATTGAAATTCTTTTTTTATATATACTTGACAATTTCCCAGGTATCTATATTTTCATTTAGGGGTGTGTGTGTGAAATGTGCTCTGGTCTTTGTAATCCTGATACAAACTACAGAATTTTCATACACTCTTCTGTTGCTTATGCTGTCTTTCACTTGGTCTTTCTTTTGCCCTCAAACCCCAACTCTGTTTTCATTTATTTAAGTCTTAACTTCAGGCAGGGGATTGTGAGAGTGCTTTCACACTCAGGTTTAAACTGATCAGATTTAACCTAAGTAGTGACAGATTCAACAAGTACTGACAGTTTAAACGATGCAAATTGTCTGAGCTGCGTTAGGCATTACTGACAAAATGGAGGCACGGTCCCCAGTCCCCTCTCCTCATTCCGCAGGCACAGATCCTGGGATGAAGGAGTTAGGCCTTGTAATTCTGACTTGTCTTTTCCTCTCCTCGGCTGAGTTGACTGAAAAGGAATATTAAGGTGCTTATTGTTCTTGAGAGGAGCATAAGAAAGCACAAAGCCTTCTGCAGCATTGCTCAGAAAATAACTGTATGAGTCCAACTCCAGCAACCAGGGATTCAACCTGAAGAGATGAACGGTGTCGGTGATGAGGCAGCCTCTCAGTTTTCTTTTGGACTGCCTGTTTATTCCAAGTTTAAGATGCTCTTTTATACTTTTACAAAAACATTAGGCCAGAGGTTTGACATTTTCAGTTCCCCCTCTCCCAGATTTATTATCCCCATAAATCACTGTTGCTCTTCAGAGTTCCTGCTTTAGTGATTCTCTCCGAATCAGCCTTATCATCTATTATCTACCTCTTCTAATGTGTCCTATAGTTGACTTGTGATCACATTGTAACTCATGCTACTTTCCTCAGTTTACAACTTATCTTCCTAAATCCTGTTTGCCCCTAACATCCTGAGCTCACTCTCTCTTAACAAGGCTTCTAGCTATAGTGTCTCTAAAAATTCCTAACTTCTGTAAGCTAAAGTATGCTAACTTTACAACATTCCTTAAATCTTTAACTTCTGTTTTAATTATTTCTAAGCCCTAGATTCAGTAAACTCCTTTGCCATAAACATTCTCCTCACAAATAGGCTTCAGATATCAATCCCTCCCGTGGCCTCAAGCTACGGCCTATGTGCTCATCCTGGAACACTCTTTTGTAAAAGTCCTTCAACAAATGTCAATGATTAATTTTGCTGGAGTTGGACTCTGGCAACAAATAAATGTTGAAATCATGAGCTGCGCTTGGAAGTGTTGATAACCCAAACAGTGTGGTTGAAAAGAGAACAGGCAGGAACTGCCATGATTATGGAAACTGGGAGACGCTTCTCTTCCTTGACTCTCATTGTTCTATTTGTCTTGATAAGAATAATCTTGGTCTTTTTATGGGAATGGCAGTTTCCATAGTTTTTGTTTCTATATTGTTTGTTGTCATGCGAATGTATGTTCCTCGGTTCTTTGTCTCGTCACAACAAAGATTTGGAGCAATGGACATTAAAGCCCTTGGTGCGTCACAGCTCTCGGGTTTTGGACAAACTGTGTTATAGCTCTTAGGCAAATCAGTGTTACAGCTCTATTTTATTTACAAGATAGCAGGAGAATCCATCCTCAAAGCATGAGGGCATGCCAACCCAAAGACTTGAAGGGAAGAGAGTGTAGGAGCACATAGGGGAGGGGGAGAGAGAGGGAGGGAGAGAGAGAGAAAGAGTGCATACACATGGGAGAGAAAGAGAGAGAGAAAGCACATTGGCTCCTCCTTTTATATGTTTTTTCCTCCACCTGGGCCTGCCCTATGCAAATTGGGCTTAACCAGGAGTGCTGTTTGTTCTACCTGAAGTCTTCACTCTGGTCCTTGGACCTTCCTTTGACCTTCCTTGTTTTTTTAGCCACCGCCATTTTGGAATCCTTTTCCTTATTCTACCTACCTAACATTTGTGTTCAGTTTTCAAACGCTGAAAAACTTACAGAAATGAATATAAAAGGGACTTATATATTATTTGAAGACAATTGATGATAAAAATGCCTTTTCATACTGTTCATGCAGTTCTCAAGGCAAGAATACTGAACTGGTTTGCCATTCCCTTCTCCAGTGGGCCACATTTTGTCAGAACTTTCCACCAAGACCTGTCTGTCTTGGGTGGCCCTACACAGCATGGCTTAGTTTCATTGACTGCAGCCATGAACTTAAAAGATACTTACTCCTTGGAAGGAAGTTATGACCAACCTAGACAGCATGTTAAAAAACAAGAGACATTACTTTGCCAACAAAGGTCCATTTACTCAAGGCTATGGTTTCCTCAGTAGTCATGTATGGATGTGAGAGTTGAACTGTAAAGAAAGCTTCAGTTCAGTTCAGATCATGTAGTCGCTCAGTCGTGCCCGACTTTTTGCGACCCCATGAACCGCAGCACGCCAGGCCTCCCTGTCCATCACCATCTCCCGGAATTCACTCAGACTCACATCTATCGAGTCAGTGATGCCATCCAGCCATCTCATCCTCTGTCGTCCCCTTCTCCTCATGCCCCCAATCCCTCCCAGCATCAGGGTCTTTTCCAATGAGTCAACTCTTCACATGAGGTGGCCAAAGTACTGGAGTTTCACCTTTAGCATCATTCCTTCCAAAGAAATCTCAGGGCTGATCTCCTTCAGAATGGACTGGTTGGATCTCCTTGCAGTCCAAGGGACTCTCAAGAGTCTTCCTCAATACCACAGTTCAAAAGCATCAATTCTTCGGTGCTCAGCCTTCTTCACAGTCCAACTCTCACATCCATACAAGACGAATGGAAAAACCATAGCCTTGACTAGACGGACCTTAGTCGGCAAAGTAATGTCTCTGATTTTGAATATGCTATCTAGGTTGGTCATAACTTATCTTTCAAGGAGTAAGCGTCTTTTAATTTCATGGCTGCAATCACCATCTGCAGTGATTTTGGACCCCCAAAAATAAAGTCTGACACTGTTTCCACTGTTTCCCCATCTATTTGCCATGGAGTGATGGGACCAGATGCCATGAACTTTGTTTTCTGAATGTTGAGCTTTAAGCCAACTTTTCCACTCTCCTCTTTCCCTTTCATCAAGAGGCTTTTTAGCTCCTCTTCACTTTCTGCCATAAGGGGGGTATCATCTGCATATCTGAGGTGATTGATATTTCTCTCAGTAATCTTGATTCCAGCTTGTGCTTCTTCCAGTCCAGCGTTTCTCATGATGTACTCTGCATATAAGTTAAATAAGCAGGGTGACAATATACAGCCTTGACGTATTCCTCTTCCTATTTGGAACCAGTCTGTTGTTCCATGTCCAGTTCTAACTGTTGCTTCCTGACCTGCATACAGATTTCTCAAGAGGCAGGTCAGGTGGTCTGGTATTCCCATCTCTTGAAGAATTTTCCACAGTTTATTGTGATCCACACAGTCAAAGGCTTTGGCATAGTCAATAAAGCAGAAATAGATGTTTTTCTGGAACTCTCTTGCTTTTTCCATGATCCAGAAGATGTTGGTAATTTGATCTCTGGTTCCTCTGCCTTTTCTAAAACCAGCTTGAACATCAGGGAGTTCACGGTTCACGTATTGCTGAAGTCTGGCTTGGAGAATTTTGAGCATTACTTTACTAGCATGTGAGATGAGTGCAATTGTGCGGTAGTTTGAGCATTCTTTGGCATTGCCTTTCTTTGGAATTGGAATGAAAACTGACCTTTTCCAGTCCTGTGGCCACTGCTGAGTTTTCCAGATTTGCTGGCATATTGAGTGCAGCACTTTCACAGCATCATCTTTCAGGATTTGAAACAGCTCAACTGGAATTCCATCACCTCCACTAGCTTTGTTCGTCGTGATGCTTTCTAAGGCCCACTTGACTTCACATTCCAAGATGTCTGGCTCTAGATTAGTCAACACATCATCGTGATTATCTGGGTCATGAAGATCTTTTTTGTACAGTTCTTCTGTGTATTCTTGCCACCTCTTCTTAATATCTTCTGCTTCTGTTAGGTCCAGACCATTTCTGTCCTTTATCGAGCCCATCTTTGCATGAAATGTTCCCTTGGTATCTCTAATTTTCTTGAAGAGATCTCTAGTCTTTCCCATTCGTTCTTTTCCTCTATTTCTTTGCATTGATCGCTGAAGAAGGCTTTCTTATCTCTTCTTGCTATTATTTGGAACTCTGCATTCAGATGCTTATATCTTTCCTTTTCTCCTTTGCTTTTCACCTCTTTTCTTTTCACAGAAAGAAAGCTTAGCACCAAATAATTGATGCTTTTGAACTGTGGTGTTAGAGAAGACTCTTGAGAGTCCCTTGGACTGCAAAGAGATCCCACCAGTCAATCCAAAAGGAAATCAGTCTTGAGTGTTCATTGGAAGGACTAATGTTGAAGCTGAAACTCCAATACTTTGGCCACCTGATGCGAAGAGCTGACTCATTTGAAAAGCCCCTGATTCTGGGAAAGATTGAAGGCAGGAGAAGGGGATGACAGAGTATGAGATAGTTAGATGGCATCACTGACCCAATGGATATGAGTTTGAGCAGGTTCCGGGAGTTGGTGATGAACAGGGAGGCCTGGCATGCTGTGGTCCATGGAGTCATGAAGAGTCGGACATGACTGAGCAACTAAACTGAACTGGACTGATGCTAAAAATTTACATGTTGGCCTTGAATTTTTGTTAAAAGCTGAATACTACAATGTTATATACACTAAATAATTATCCCATTTCATTATATATTTATATATGTTTGTGTGTTTATATATTTAATATATTGTGTATTTACATATCTCATACATAATACATATGGGTATATACATACATACATGCATATATATATACGTCTTAAACTTATGCATGGTCTTTCTATGGAAAATAGTATATATATTTAAGCCTTTTAGAGGCACTGCTGCTGCTAAGTCGCTTCAGTCGTGTCTGACTCTGTGTGACCCCATAGACGGCAGCCTACCAGGCTCCCCCATCCCTGGGATTCTCCAGGCAAGAACACTGGAGTGGGTTGCCATTCCCTTCTCCAATGCAGGAAAGTGAAAAGTGAAAGTGAAGTCGCTCAGTCGTGTCTGACTCTTTGCGACCCCATGGACTGCAGCCTACCAGGCTCCTCCGTCCATGGATTTTCCAGGCAAGAGTGCTGGAGTGGGGTGCCATCGCCTTCTCCGCTTAGAGGCACTAGTTAATGTAATAAAGAAACATTCCTTTCTTTAATGCAAGTATAGCTTCTAGAACAGATTATCCAATGCATCAATGAGAAGCTACCAGTAGGAGGGACAAAGTCCAAAGTTCCAAATTCTTTCTCTACAGCTTACTTTCTTTAAGACAGTAGCTGAACATGTTGTTACCTAATGAAATCAGGTTACAAGTTCTTTTTCTACAGTGCAAGTTTCATGGAGGTAATATTCTATCTACACATTTTTATAGCCCTTTATGTCTGGCACAGTGGACTTGAACATTTTAATCAATGAAATAAATAGTGATTATATGACTGCTTAGTGAAAATAGTCTATTTTGATTTCATCCTCACAGAATTAAGCTTTTGCTACCTGGGGACTTTTGTTCTCAGTTTAAATTTAATAAGTAGAGACACATTTTTCTTCATAAAATATTGTAACTAAATCCTTCCTTCTCAGTCTTTATGTAATATTACAGCACATTCAATATCTAAATATAAAGATGTTCCTTGCTGCTGCTAAGTTGCTTCAGTCATGTCCAACTCTGTGCGATGCCATAGACAGCAGCCCATCAGGCTCCCCTGTCCATGGGATTTTCCAGGCAAGAACACTGGAGTGGGATAGCATCACCTTCTCAAAGATGTTCCTTACTGTATATCCAACTCAGAGTTTGTGTTCAATCTTTTTTTTTTTTTTTTTTTTGCTTGTCCAACTGAGTCTTCCATGGTTACAACTGTTATTCATTCTACAAATCTGAATAAATGTGGTAAATTTACTACAGAAACCAAACCAAAATCACTGAAATCGTAAGTGAGGATAAACTTTCTCCACCTAAAATTTAAAATGAGAGGAAACATGTTTTTGGTCTTCTTGCCTTCATAACAGTGAGGATGTTTTCATTTCATTTTTAATTTTGCACAAGAATTGCACCATTACCCACACTGTAGATTTATTACTCTTTTCCTATTTTGTTATTAACATTTCTAGGTCATTCTTCAACTATAAAGTAGTTAGCACTTCCATTTCACAGATTTGCAGCAATCTGGGCCTAGTGATGTTAGTATCCTGTTATCTTACTTTCCATGGTCTTGATATTAAGAATTAAAGCAAACAGTAGAGAAAGTGAATGGGATGACAATGTGAGAGGGAGCAAGAAGCAGGTAGAAGTTAAAGACTGAACTGTCACATAATATGCAGTCTTTGGCCTGACTTTTAAAGAGCTCTTACCACTGAGGTGTCTTACGACTGTGCACAGTTGTGTCTGACTCTTTGCAATTCCATGGACTGTAGTCCACCAGGCTCCTCTGTCTGGATTGGATTTTGCCAGCAAGGATACTGGACTGGGTTGCCATTTCCTCCTTCAGGGGATATTCTTGACTCAGAGATCGAACCTGTATCTCCTTTCACTCTTGCTTTGGCAGGAGGATTCTTGACCACTGAGCCACCGGGGAATCACCACCTTATGCCTAATGTTCTTCAAATTTATTTTTTTAAATATGTTTACTGATTGATTCCAGTCCTCCACTTTTTATGGGATTTTTAATAGAACAACCTTGAAATTGATTAGGTGTCAAAAGTGCTAGACAGCAACCATTGAATGAATTTAAGTATAGGCATATCTCAGAGATACTAGGGGGTTCAGTTCCAAACTACCACAATAAAGCAAATATCAGTAAAGAAGCTCACAGGAATTTTTTTGTTTCCCAGTGAGTATAAATGTTATGCTTACACTATGATCTATTAAGTATACAACAGCATTATGTCTAAAAAACAATATACATACCTTAATTTAAAAATAATTTATTGCTAAAAAATGCTAACATTCATCATAACTATAACCATTCACCTTCAGTGAACTATGTTTTTGCTGGTGTAAGATCTTGCCTCAGTTTTAATGGCTGCTGACCAATCAGGGTGGTGGCTGCTAAACATTGGGGTGGCTGTGGCAATTTTTAAAAATAAGACAACAGTGAAATTTGTTGCATTGGTGACTCCTCCTTTCATGAATTACTTTTCAATAGTATCAATTCAGTTTTGATACTATCTATCCACAGTAGAACAAACAAAATTAGAGTTAATCCTCTCAAATCCTGTCACAACTTTATTGACTAAATTTAGGTAATATTCTAAATCTTTTGTCATTTCAATAATCTTCACAGCATCTTCACCAGTAGATTGCATCCTAAGAAACACTGTTTTTGCTCATCCATAAAAAGCAACTCTTCATGCATTAAAGTTATAACATGTGAAGTGAAAGTCACTCAGTTGTGTCCAACTCTTTGTGACCCTATAGACTATGCAGTCCATGGAATTCTCCAGGCCAGAATACTGGAGTGGGTAACTTTTCCTTCTCCAAGGGATCTTCCCAACCTTAGGGATCGAACCCAGGTCTCCCCACAAGCAGGCAGATTCTTTACCAGCTGAGCCAGAAGGGAAGCCCAAGAATACTGGAGTGGGTAGCCGATCCCTTCTCCAGGAGATCTTTCCAACCCTAGAATTGAACCAGGGTCTCCTTCATTGCAGATTGATCCTTTATCATCTGAGCTATCAGGGAAGCCAGATTGCAGCAGTTAAGATACATCTTGGCCTTCCCTGGTGGCTCAGAGGTTAAAGCGTCTGCCTGCAATGCAAGAAACCTGGGTTCGATCCCTGGGTTGGGAAGATCCCCTGGAGAAGGAAATGGCAGTCCACTCCAGTATTCTTACCTGGAGAATGTCATGGACAGAGGAGCCTGGTAGGCTACAGTCCATGGGGTCGCAAAGAGTCGGACACGACTGAGCGACTTCACTTTCACTTTCAAGATACATCTTTAGGCTCCACTTCTAGTCCTCTTGCCATTTCCACCACATTTACAGTTACTTTCTCCACTAAAGTCTTGAACCCTTCAAATCATCTGCAAGAAGTGAAGTCAGCTTCTTCCAAATTCCTATGTATATTGATATTTTTACCTCTCTCCATGAATCACAAATATTGTTAATGGCATTTAGATGGTAAATCCTTTTCAGAAGGTTTCAATTGATTTTGCCCAGATTCATTAGAATAATCACAATTATGTAAGCTAAGACCTTACAAAATGTATTTCTTAAATAATAAGACTTAAATTTCTACATTACTCCTTGATTATGGACTACAGAATGGATGATGTATAAGTGGTCATGAAAAAAAGATTAATCTGATTATACATGTCCATCAGAATTCTCAAATGACCAAAGAGTGGTAATACTTTGAAAGAAATCTTTTTATTTCTGAAAAAGAGGTCTCAACAGTGCTCTTAAAATATTCTTTAAACCATATTGTAAACAAATGTGTTGTTATCTAGGTTTTGTTTTTCCATTTGCAGAGCACAAGCCAAGTAGATTTAGCCTAATACTTAAGAGCCCTTAGGATTTTCAGAACTGTAAATGAGTACTGGCTTCAACTTAAAATCACCATCTGCATTACCCTCCAACAATAGAGTCACCCTGCTTTGATACAAAATACTGACTTCTCCTCTCTAGCTATGAAAGTCTTATTTGGCAACTTCTTCCAACAGAAGGTTGTTTTGCCTACATTGAAAATCTGCTGATTGGTGTAGATGATCTTAGTTACTCATCATAGCTAGATCTCCTGGATAATTTGCCGCAGTACTTGTTATATCTACTTCAGTACTTGTTATATCACCTTGTACTTGATATTGTGGAAACGGTTTCTTTCCTTAAACCTCATGAGTCAACATCTGCTATCTTTAATCTTTTCTTCAGCAGCTTCCTCACCTCTCTCAGCCTTCACAGAATTAAAAAGCCTTAAGGTCTTGCTCTGGCTTAGGATGTGGCTTAAGGGAATGCTGTGACTGGCTTGATTTTCTATCCAGACCATTCAAAATTTCCCATACCAGCAATAAGGCTGTTTCACTTTCTTTTAATTCATGTGTTTGCTGAAGCAGCATTTTTAATTCCCTTCAAGAACTTTTCCTTTGTATTCAAAACTTGGCTAACTATTTGCAAAAGAGGCCTAACTTTTAGCTCATCTTAACTTTTGACATGCCTTTCTTACTAACTTAATCATTTCTAGCTTTTGATTTCAAGTGAGAGATATTACACACTTCCTTTCACTTGAACCCTTATTGCAGGATCATTAATCAGCCACATTTCAACACTGTTGTGTTTCAAGGAATAAGGAGGTCCATAGAGAAAGAGAAAGACTGGTGAGTGGTCAGTTTTTCAGTGGATCAGTGAGAACACAGTATTTACTGATCAAATTTGCCATCTTATATGGGCATAGTTCACAATGCCTTGAAATAATTATAATAGAAACAAAGATCACTGACCACAGATCACCATAACAAATAATGAAAAAATGTCAATATTGCAAAATGAGACACACAGACATAAAGTGAGCAAATGATGTTGGAAAAAATTGTGCTGACAGGCTTTCTCAATGCAGCATTGTCACAAATGTTAAAATTGTAAAAAATGCAATATTTCTGAAGCACAATAAAGCAAAGCACAATAAAATGAAGTGTACCTGTGTTCAAAACAAAATGAGAAACTGAATTTTTCCTTCCATTTCCATCAGAATAAGGCTAAACTTCCTAACTTCCTTAATGATTCATTCCTCTTTGTTACTTTTGAGTAACACTACAAGAAAACTTTGGCCACCACATGCGAAGAGTTGACTCATTGGAGAAGACTCTGATGCTGGGAGGGATTGGGGGCAGGAGAAGAAGGGGATGACAGAGGATGAGATGGCTGGGTGGCATCACTGACTCGATGGACGTGAGTTTGAGTGAACTCTGGGAGTTGGTGATGGACAGGGAGGCCTGGCATGCTGCAATTCATGGGGCGCAGAGTCGGACATGACTGAGTGACTGAACTGAACTGAACAAGAAAACTGTGCAATTAGATATGAAACCAGGATATGGGGAAGGAATAATATTTATGAAGAGGAAGATATCAAGAAGAGAATTGAGACTGAAAACTGAACAAAAGAAATTGAACTGGATTAAATAAACAAATAAATTACATGAAAGAGCATTTTAAGTGTTTTGCTGCTATAAAGGAATAGAGGCACTCAAATAATTAAGATTAAATTGTATTAGAAAAACGAAATTAAATGAAATTACTTATTTCCTTTTTATGATTAAGCAATTGATAAAGCATTTTTTTTCTCATGTCATGCTTTATTATACTCTTTATTATATCTTGATTCAGAATTATATTAACTGTGTTGAGAGAAAATTTTAATTACTTGATGGATCTCATTTTATTTTTTATTTTTTTTGCTTGTTTATGTTTGTTTTATTTTTTATTTTTTTAATTAATTTTTATTTTTTAGTTTGTTTTGCTTTACAATACTGTATTCGTTTTGCTATATATTGACATGAATCAGCCACGAGTGTACATGAACTCCCAATCCTGACCCCCACCTCCCCCTTCCCGCCCCACATCATCTCTCTGGATTATCCCCGTGCATCAGTCCCAAGCATCCTGCATCGAACCTAGACCAGCGATTCGTTTCACTTATGTTAAACACACACTATGTTCAAGGTTTTCATCTAGATTCTCAAAGATAGGATTAAAAGAAATACACAAACATCACAAAGCAGTGACGCTTTAAAGAAAAAGTCCAGGATATTGAGGCCAATTTCTATCCCTGCTCTGCCTGTATCAGCCATGCAGTTTATAATCTGAAGAAGAACAAGATTGAGGTGCCCTCTAACTGAGTTGTGGTGAGAATCTAATGCGAAGTAATAAATTACAAAATGGTGTAAACATCTAAGAGACTATTCTCGTTGCTCTTGAAGAACGTATAGCATAGCAGTAGTATCTTAGCATAGGAAAGAATCTTTTAAAAACTTCTAATCAAATTCCATTTAAGAAAGGAGAAAAAAATTAGTGGTGAACCTCAGATTACATATATTAGGTTGGTGCAAAAGTAATTGCGGTTCTGTCTCACATATAAGGGTCATCATTACCATCTTTCTAAATTCCATGTATATGTGTTAATATACTGTATTGGGAGAAGGCAAGGGTGGGATGATTTGAGAGAATAGCACTGAAACATGCATATTACCATAGGTGAAATAGATGACCAGTCCAGTTCTATGCATGAAACAGGGCACTTAAAGCTAGTACACTGGGACAATCCAGAGGGAGGTGGTGGGAGGGATGTGGGAGGGTGGTTCGGGACGGGAGGACACATGTACAACCATGGCTGATTCATGTCAATGTATGGCAAAAACCACAACAATATTGTAAAGTAATTAGCCTCCAATTAAAATAAATAAATCAATTTAAAAAAGTAAAAGATAAATTTTGAGTCTAACGTAAAAAAGAAAAGGTGATTGTGGTTTTGCATTGTTGAACTGGAATACATTCTTAAAAGTAGTTATGTTATATATCATTTTAATGCACATTTCTTACTTTATGCTGTTTTGTTAATGACTTATTACTCACTGTTTATTTTATACTTGTTTTAGACTATAGAAATGATGTTAGACAAAAAGCAAATTTGAGTTCAAAATGAGTCGTAAAGTAGCAGAGACAACTTGCAACATCGACAACGCATTTGGCTCAGAAACTGCTAACGAACAGACAATGCAGTGGTTCAAGAAGTTTTACAAAGGAGAAGAGAGCCTTGAAGGTGAGAAGAACAATAGCCGGCCATCAAAAATAATAAGGACCAACTGAGACGATCATCAACCTTGACCCTCTTACAACTACAGAAACTGCTGAAGAATTCAATGTTGACCATTCTGTGGTTGTGCTGCATTTGAAGCAAATTGGAAAAGTGAAAAAGCTCGATAAGTGGGTGTCTCATGAGCTGACCAAAAATCAGAAAAAAATGTTATTTTGAAGTGTTGCCTTCTCTTATTTGTACTTCTCTTAATGCAACAACAAGGAACCATTTCGTGATTAGATTGTGACGTGTAACAAAAAGTGGATTTTATATGACTGGAGATGACCAGCTCGGTGGTTGGACCAAGAAGAAGTGCCAAAGCACTTCTGAAAGCCAAACATGCACCAAAAAAGAGTCCTGGTCACTCTTTGGTGGTCTGCTGCTGGTCTGATCCACTGCCGCTTTCTGAATCTCAATGAAACCATTACATCTGAGAAGCATGTCAGCAAATCGATGAGATGCACTGAACTCTGAAACACCTACAGCCACACTGGCCAACAGAATGGGCCCAACTCTTCTCCATGACAACACCTGACTGCACATTGCACAAGCAACACTTCACAAGTTGAATGAATTGGGCTATGAAATTTTGACTCATCAGCCATATTCACTTGACCTCTTGACAACTGACTACCACTTCTTCAAGCATTTTAACGACTTTTCACAGGGAAAATGCTTCTCCAATCAACAGGAGGCAGAAAATCCTTTCCGAGTTCATCAAATCCCAAAGCAGATATTTTTGTGCTACAGGAATAAACAAACTTATTTCTCATTGGCAAAACTGCCTTGATTGTAATGGTTCCTATTTTGATTAATAAAGATGTGTTTGAGCCTAGTTATTATAATTTAAGGTTCACAGTCTGAAACCACAATTACTTTTGTACCAATCTAATAGATCTATTACATAAATTAGATAATACTACTGAACGCCGAAGAATTGATGCTTTTGAACTGTGGTGTTGGAGAAGACTCTTGAGAGTCCCTTCAACTGCAAGGAGATCCAACCAGTCCATTCTGAAGGAGATCAGCCCTGGGATTACTTTGGAAGGAATGACGCTAAAGCTGAAACTCCAGTACTTTGGCCACCTCATGCGAAGAGTTGACTCATTGGAAAAGACTCTGATGCTGGGAGAGATTGGGGGCAGGAGGAGAAGGGGACGACCGAGGATGAGATGGCTGGATGGCATCACTGACTAGATGGATGTGAATCTGAGTGAACTCCAGGAGTTGGTGATGGACAGGGAGGCCTGGCATGCTGTGATTCATGGGGTCGCAGAGTCAGACATGACTGAGCGACTGAACTGATCTGAACTGAACAATATTTTTAATGTTTACCATGAGTAATTATAAATTCTGTCCATTTCTGAGGATTTTTTTCTTCTAGGGGAAATAATTGAAAAAGATACCCCTTAGATAATTTAGAATCATTTACCATTCAAATTAATATAGTCCCAAAATAAAATTTGTTCATATGCTACTATAATGCAATATACACACTCTTTTTCCACAGTAAAGTCATAAATATGCAAAGGTGCAAATATATGTATTTTTGCTATTCTATTTTAATCCCATCAACTGCACCTAATGATAATTGCTACCCTTAACACTAACCTGTTAACAATTTGCAGGCAACATTCTACTCCTTAAAAATGACTATTAGGTAAGATACTCTTATTAATATGATTTTATAATTCTTATGTTACACAGAGCAAACTGAAGCTTACTGATGTTTATTATCTTAGTCAGCTTGCAAAGCTGGTAAGTGAAAGACCCAGGCTTGGAACTTAGCTCCAAAGTCACTCCTTTTAACCACTACACAATTCTACTTCTCTCTAATATTCCAGAAGTTTTAATCTATTCAGCTTTTAAATATATAAAAAAACACCTCACTCTCCTTCTGACAAAGTGGGATAGATATAAAAGTAACTATAGATATAAAAACATATTCAAGAAAAGTAACAGAAATCCGATAAGCCAGTGCCAATGTCACCGAGTTTTAAATGTTTCCATTTTAGCTAGAAAGTCAGAATGACAGGGTCTATTCATATAACAAGAGAAACCAGTGATATATTTCAAATAAGAGATACTAACATTGTGTTTGTCTCATTTATTGATATGAATCATAAAACGCTAGTATCCAAAACAGAAAATGTAAGGAATAAGTAATCCATATACTATTATCCCATTTTAGTTGTACAGATAGTATATTACCAAAACCTTGCTTCATTTAACTATAATTTATGTTTAAAATAAGGTAGTTAGGATTCTGTTTTAGTTAGTTATCATATCATTTCCTTTATTTTTCCCCCTCAGAGACTGAAAGAATTTTACAAAATAAAGTTATCTTCAAATTGTGCTAGAATGTATATAGGACTGCAGGTGGCAAGGCAATGTATTATTCATCAAGTTCTTAAATAATTACTCATTTTCGCTGATCTTTATACAATTCTCTATGTCTATTTGGAATTAAGAGGTATGGTTTAAAATGTTTTATAGAGAGCCAAGATCAACAATTTCTAGTTATAAAATAGATGTACAGATACTGTTCTGTTGGAAAAGGCTTTTGTAATGCATTCAATTTTATGAATAATTTAAAACTTTCTTTTCGTTTTTCTTTGCTGACATTTTTTACCTTTGTATAGATACAAAAATGACCTTGACTTGCTTTCCATAAATCATCAGCACATTTCAAGTTTTGTCTTTGAAACATATGTCTCGTCTAGCTTCTCTACATAATATTTTTACAAACTGAACAATGTGCCACCTTGAAAACCCCAGACAAAGCACCTTGTATGATTTACTGGTACTCATTCTTAGAGCTTTACTACAACCAGCCAAAATCAAAGACTAGTGGGTTGGTTTCTAACCCAGATAATGAACAAATGTCATCTAATAATTCATGTACTCTTTCTGCAGCATCCATTACATTTTATTGTAATAAGATACTTTTAGTATTATATTCTTTTCCTAGGACTGTTTTTTTTTTCCCTTGAATTTTGGCTCTTCCTATAGAGCACAACAAAATGTAGCTGTCTCATAAAAATAAATTAAACCTAGACATGTTGCTTTGCTTTAGATACGGTTTTGATTCTGAATAATTTTCTCTAAGGTTACCTATTTCCTCTCTGCTGCACTAATATTATTTATCAAATTAAATTGAGCCATAACTTTCATAGTCCAAACTCCATGACTTTGCCCTATTTGACTATTTTCAATTGTTCCTCTAACCCGAGCTTCCTTGTGAAATTTAAACATTTGTTCAATTCTTCATTCCATCCTAATTATGGCTAAGAGGATTAAACAGATATTAAGTCTTCATTTTTTGGTAGAGAATAATGAGTTTAGAGGTGATTTTATATGTAAATAGCAATTACACTATTTTTCATTTTTTTAAAACCTTATCTTACACTCTGATTTCTTGGTGGCACTGTTTTACAGTGGTGTTTCAATAAGATAAATATATTTGGCTATGAAAGAAACTACAAAAGTTACTCTCTTGAATTATTTCTAATGACACCAGAATGAAGGACAATCCTGGAATTTGAGAAGACATCAAAAACTTATCTGTTCCTTGGTAGAGTTCAACATGGTACTTAAGCAACAGGATGAATCAGTAAGAAAAAAGATGTGAGGGTAATATGTTTCAGGCAAATATGCTACAGATGAATAATTCCAATACCATTTGAAGCTAAACTAAATAATATGAAACTAAGTTAAAACTGATCCAGTTGTTACTATAAATCTTAAATACAGTTTAGCACAATATCTTATTTTGCTAATAATACCTTTGATGAGCAGATTTCTGCACAGCTAGAAAAATTTGGTTAAAAACCAGTTCTCTACCTCTCTACCTTAAAGGAGCTGTGTTCTCAATATTTACAATAACTAAGACATGGAAATGACCTAAATGTCCATTGTCAGATGAATGAATGAATTTTGAATATGTGATAATATATAATGGAATACTACTCAGCCATTAAAAAGAGTGAAATGGTGCCATTTGCAGCAACATGGATAGACCTAGAGATTATCATATTAAGCAAAGTAAGTCAGACAGAGAAATATCATATAATATCACTTAAATGTGGAATTTAAATACTATACACACAAACACATCTTTGAAACAAAAAACAGATTTTCAAATATATAAAGAACAGACTTGTGGTTGGCAAGGTGAGGGGGTATAGGCAAGGGGAAAACTGGGAGTTTGGATTAACAGCTTCAAACTACTACATATAAGATGGATAAACAACAAGGTCCTACTATATAGCGTAGGGAACTATATTCACTATCCCATGATAGATCATAATGAAAAGAAGGAAAAGGAAGATACATGTGTAACTGAGTCACTTTGCTGTACAGAAAGAATTAAACACAACATTGTAAATCAAGTATACTTCAATTAATTTTTTTTTAATTTAGAAAATAAAGAAGCTATGTGTTAAAATTTTTTATAATATCTAACTCTGCTTTAATCTGCTAATACTATTTGCACCATAGTCAACACTAAGTGACTTCAACACTATGATTATGAGGTCATGTATGATTTTTCACAAAGCATTCTCTTTAATATTCCTAATCTTAAAGTACAGTTGGGAAAGAATTTAATTAACTGAATTTTTTGTCATTACAATAGAATTCTGCAAGTTTTCCTTCAAAGTTTTACTCTCAAACCTTTTCTTACTCCCAACTGAAACAGTTATTTCTGTAAACTAATCTTTTAAAAAGCTTTTTCACCATATTTACTATACTTATTGTGGGTCATAAATACTTTATCATATAATTCCAGCATCTCTTTCTATACTCCTAACTCTCAAAACAGCAAAAATTAATGCAAACATAATGGGAAAAATTGAAATATCTTGATATTTCATTGTAAAATTGATACATGAAGTTGTGACACTCATCAAATAAACCAAGTAATTAAGTTTTCATTTTTTCATATTTAAATTTATTATTGTTTTCTATTTACATAAAATTTGCAAAACTCACACAGAATCCCCGTATATCCCTCACCACCCATATTGTTAATATGTTACACTACCATAGATCATTTTTTATAACTAGGAAACCAGTATTGGCACATTAATATTAACTAAACTCCAGACTTTTGATTTCACTAGTTTTTCCCCTAATATATTTTACCTGCTCCAGTGTTTTGGCCACCTCATGCGAAGAGTTGACTCATTGGAAAAGACTCTGATGCTGGGAGGGATTGGGGGCAGGAGGAGAAGGGGACGACCGAGCATGAGATGGCTGGATGGTATCACGGACTCAATGGACGTGAGTCTGAGTGAACTCCGGGAGTTGGTGATGGACAGGGAGGCCTGGCGTGCTGTGATTCATGGGGTCGCAAAGAGTCGGACACGACTGCGCGACTGAACTGAACTGACAGTCCTATGTGATATCAAAGACCCCATTGAAAACACTGCTTTCTATTAGTCAGCAGGTCTTCTTAGCCACACCTGATCCTGAGAGTTTCTCAGTCTTCCTTTGTTTTACAACACTGACAATTTCAAAGAGTACCATTCAATTACTTTATAGAATGACCCCAATTTGGTTTTAGGTGATATTTTCCTCATGGTTAGACTGGTGTTATGTATTTTGAGGAGAAGGTAATGGCAACCCACTCCAGTACTCTTGCCTGGAAAATCTCATGGATGGAGGAGCCTGGTGGGCTGCAGTCCATGGGGTCGCTAAGAGTCAGACACGACTGAGCAACTTCACTTTCACTTTTCACTTTCATGCATTGGAGAAGGAAATGGCAACCCCTCCAGTGTTCTTGCCTGGAGAATCTCAGGGACAAGGGAGCCTGGTGGGCTGCCGTCTATGGGGTCGCACAGAGTTGGACATGACTGAAGCGACTTAGCAGCAGCAGCATGCATTTTGAGGAAGAATATCAGAGAGGTAAAATGCCTTTCTTATTCCATTATATCAGAGGACAATGATATGAACATGAGGTATCACCGATAATGTCACTTAGTCATTTGGTTAAAATAGCGTTTGCTAGGTTTCACTTTAAAGATGCTTCTTTGTTCCATATTCTATTTCTTGGAAGAAACCTACCAACTGCAGCCCACATTCAAGGACAAGGGTGGCTTAAGTTCTAAATATTGGAAGGGGCCATATCTAAATAAATTATTTGGAATTTTTCTGTAAGGAAAATTTATCTCTTCTCCCGCACTTACTTACAGCACTAAACAATGGAGCAAAAAGCTAATCCAGCAAAGTGAGAAGAAAGAGAGGGATGTTTTCAGAAAATCTTCCTTTGAGGAAGGAAAAGATTTAGAAAATGTGCATCATCTGTCCTTTGACACTCTCACCAGGTATAGAAATGATCTGGAAACCAGATTCCAGTGAATCCTAATAAAAGTTCATAGGAGAGAATAAAAAATGAGGATAGAACATTAAGATCACAATCACAACTCTTAAACATTCATACATATACCAACTACAGCCTGTAAGCATTTTATAGAAGAATAAAAGAACTTACATGTCAAAATACTTCAAAAAATATTGTATTTTCAGGTCAATTTCTCCCTGAAAGAGGTGAGCATTCCCTCATCCATCAGCTTCAGCAACATCTGGCGTGCACCCTCATGCACACTGCTGAGTACTCCATCTTCCCTCTACACACCTTTGCCAAGACAGACTGCTTCACTATCCTTATCTATTCCGACCGTCACATCCTTTGGAAGGTTTACTGTGTTCAGAGTCTTGTCCTCAACTCCAAAATGTCATCTGACAGTATCTCAAAATCAAGACCTACACACATGAGACAGAAGGCACCAAACACTTCATTTACTATTTTTGTATTTCCATACTTCTAGATCAGCCATGGAAGCAAATAGGGCAAAGCCTTTTATTTCCTTGGTGCCTATATTTTTAAGGGGAAAAAAAGCTGCAGAAAATAAAGCATCAATTAGGCAGTGCAAGTCCCTCATTTTACAGACTGGGAGCTAAATTTCAGAAAGGGACTGTGACTAGGAAAGACTCAATATAGCTGAGATTAGGAAACAGTGCCCATTTCTTTTTTTTTTTTTTTTAATTAATTTTTATTTTTTAGTTTGTTTTGCTTTACAATACTGTATTCGTTTTGTTACACATTGACATGAATTAGCCATGAGTGTACATGAACTCCCAATCCCGACCCCCTCCTCCACCCTCCCGCCCCACACCCTCTCTCTGGATTATCCCCGTGCATCAGTCCCTATCTTATAACACAAAATTCTTTTTTTTTTTGAATTAATTTTTATTTTTTTTAGTTTGTTTTGCTTTACACTACTGTATTCGTTTTGCTACACATCGACATGGATCAGCCACGAGTGTACATGAACTCCCAATCCCGACCCCCTCCCACCCCACACCCTCTCTCTGGATTATCCCCGTGCATCAGTCCCAAGCATCCTGCATCCTGCATCAAACCTGGACTGGCAATTCGTAAGCAAAATAAATCGATTTAAAGACAAAATTTCCATTGTACCAAAGAGTTGAACACTACAATAAGGCTATGTTTTATCAATCACCATGAAAATTTGTCCAGTTAAATGATGTAGGCCATACAGAGGAAGAAAACTTCTCCCTTCTTCCATCTAGTTCTTTGACGCTGTATCATACACAAAGCAAAGGAATTAAAAAAAAAATCTACTTCTGCTTCACTGACTATGCTAAAGGCTTTGACTGTGTGGATCACAACAAACTGGAATATTGTTAATGAGATGGGAATTACCTGCCTCCTGAGAAACCTGTATGCAGGACAAGAAGCAACAGTTAGAACTGGACATGGAAAAATGGACTAGTTCAAAACTGAGAAAGGAATACCTTAAGGCTGTATATTGTCACCCTACTTATTTAACTTATATGCAGAGTACATCATGCGAAATGCTAGGCTGGATGAAGCACAAACTGGAATCAAGATTGCCAGGAGAAATATCAGTAACCTCAGATATGCAGATGATATCACTTTAATGGCAGAAAGTGAAGAGGAACTAAAGAGCCTCTTGATGAAGGTGAAAGAGGAGAGTGAAAAAGCTAACTTAAAACTCAACATTCAAAAAACTAAGATCATGGCATCTGGTCCTATCACTTCATGGCAAATAAATGGGGAAAATGTGGACAATGTCAGATTTCATTTTCTTGGGCTCCAAAATCAATGTGGATGGTAACTGCAGCCCCAAAATAAAAGATGCTTGTTCCTTGGAAGAATAATTATAACAAAACTAGACAGTGTATTAAAAAGCAGAGACATCGCTTTTGCCAACAAAGGTCTGGATAGTTTAAGCTATGAGTTTTCCAGTAGTCATGTGTGGATGTGAGAGTTGGACCATTAAGAAGGCTGAGCACTGAAGAATTGATGCTTTTGAAGTGTGGTGCTGGAGAAGACTCCTGAGAGTCCCGTGGACAACAAAGAGATCAAACCTGTCTATCCTAAAGGAAATCAGTCCTAAATATTCACTGGAAGGACTGGTGCTGAAGCTGAAGCTCCAGTACTTTGGTCGCCTGATGTGAAGAACTGACTCATTAGAAAAGACCCTGATGCTGGGAAACATTGAAGGCAAGAGGAGCAGATGCAACAGAGGGTAAGATGGTTGGATGGCATCATTGACTCAATGGACATGGTCTGAGTAAACTCAAGGAGGCAGTGAAGGACAGGGAATCCTGGCATGTTGCAGTTCCTGGGGTCACAAAGAGCTGGACACGAATTAGTGACGGAACAACAACAATAATTAAACTGACATAAGATAGATTAATAGAAGAGAAATAAGTTTTAATTGTGCATGTACATGGACCCAAGTCACCAAAAAATGGCCAAAGTAAGCAGTTTTTATACCTTTTAGACAAAGAAACAATAAATATGCAAAAATCTGACTAGATAAAAGATTTGGGGTTTGAGGTAGTAAATTAATAAAGAAGTAAAAAGGTTTATTTATCCAGCCTTTTTAGCCCCAAATTCCCCAGTAGTAATGCTTAGTCATGACAGACTCATTACAACTCTATGAACTATAGCCCACAAGGCCCCTCTGTCCATGGGATTCTCCAGGCAAGACCACTGGAGTGGGTTGCCATTGCCTACTCCAGGGGATCTTGCCAACCCAGGAACTGAACCCATGTCTCCTGCATAGACAGGCAGATTCTTAACCACTAGCACCTCCACATTTCTTATCTCTGGTGATAAAGATGTCTCTGTACCGCTAGGTACAAAGAAGGCACATGAGAGGTTTATTTCACATGACAGGTCTAATTTATGCCTTCAGGAGGACAAATGAGAGTCAGAATGTCCTTCTTGCATCAGCTGATTTTTAAGTAACTTTAATTCAAAACAATCAATATGAAAAAGTGATATGTTTGGGGACCCTCTGCTCTAAATCCCATCACCAACCTGAGCTGAGAAGCAGGTAGGGTTCTGGAATTTCAAAGTGGAGGAAAACCATTCATGTGGAGATGGAAGTCTTTCTGACTTAAAGAACATTATTTTCCTAATAGCTCCCTTCCTTATTAGGGGTTCCTATCTAAATTCTTTTAGGCAGTTAAGGGAGGGGGACATAAAAAGCTCTTGAGGCTGTAGGGCTTTGATTGTCTTCAGTTCAGTTCAGTTCAGGCACTCAGCCATGTCTGACTCTTTGAGACCCCGTGGACTGCACACACCAGGCTTCCCTGTCCATCATCAACTCCCGGAGCTTGATCAAACTCATGTCCATAGAGTCGGTGATGCCATCCAATCATTTCATCCTCTGTTGTCCCCTTCTCCTCCTGCCTTAAATCTTTCCCAACATCAGGGTCTTTTCTAATGAGGCAGTTCATACCAGGACTTCCCTGGTGGCTCAGAGGGTAAAGCGTCTGTCTACAATGCGGGAGACCCGGGTTCGATCCCTGGGTCGGGAAGATCCCCTGGAGAAGGAAATGGCAATCCACTCCAGTACTATTTGCCTGGAAAATTCCATGGACAGAGGAGCGTGGTAGGCTACAGTCCATGGGGTCGCAAAGAGTCGGACACGACTGAGTGACTTCACTTTCACTTCTTCGCGTCAAGTAGCCAAATTATTGAAGCTCCATCTTCAGCATCAGTCCTTCCAGTGAATATTCAGGACTGATTTCCTTTAAGATTTATTGATCTTCTTGCAGTCCAAGGGACTCTAAGAGTCTTCTCCAACACCACAGTTCAAAAGCATCAGTTCTTTGGTGCTCAGCTTTCTTTAGGTCCAACTCTCACATCCATATGTGACTATTGAAAAAACCATAGCTTTGACTAGACAGACCTTTGTCAGCAAAATAATGTCTGCTTTTTAATACCCTCTCTAGGTTTGTCATAGCTTTTCTTCCAAAGAGCAAGTGACTTAATTTCATGGCTGCAGTCGCCATCTGCAGTGATTTTGGAACCCAAGAAAATAGTCTGTCACTGTTTCCATTGTTTTCCCATTTATTTGCCATGAAGTGATAGGACCAGATGCCATGATCTTAGTTTTTTGAATGTTGAGTTTTAAGCCAGCTTTTTCACTCTCTTCTTTCACTTTCATCAAGAGGTTCTTTAGTTCTTCTTCGCTTTCTGCCATAAGGGTGGTGTCATCTACATATCTGAGGTTATTGCTATTTCTCCCTGAAATCTTGATCCCAGCTTGTGCTTCATCCAGTCTGGCATTTTGCATGATGTACTTTGCATATATGTAAATAAGCAAGGCAACAATATAGAGCCTTGACATAGTCCTTTCCCAATTTGGAATCAGTCCATTGTTCCATGTCTGGTTCTAACAGTTGCTTCTTGACCTGCATACAGGTTTCTCAGGAGGCAGGTCAGGTGGTCCGGTATCCCATCTCCTTAAGAATTTTCCATAGCTTGTTGTGATCCACACAGCCTCAAGCTTCAAATAATCCACATGCCAAAATATCACATTCTGAGGCGGCAGCTGGCCCTGAAACCCATTAGAGAAAATAACATATAAGGTAATTTGGTGTTTGCAAATGTTTTAAATTGTCTTTTTGTTTAAAATAACTAGGAGTTAAATGATTTTGCAGCCTGAAGGGCTCCTTGGTGGCTCAGCAGTAAAGAATCTGCCTGAAATTCAGGAGACACAGGAGATGCAGGTTTGATCCCTGGGTTGGGAAGATCGCCTGGAGGCGGGCATGGCAACATACTCCAGTATTCTTGCCTGGAGAATTCCATGGGCAGAGGAGCATGGTGGGCTTCGGTCCATGGAGCTGCAAAGAACTGGATATGACAGAAGCGACTGAGCACAGCACTGCAGCCTGAAAGGGCTTCCCTCTATAAAGGAAGAAAGTCTGAAAGATTCAAGATATGTGCTTGGAGAAGAACAAATTTAAAATAATAATGATTATTATACTCAGCCCTTTGTTTTGAGTCAGACTGAGCTGATTTGGCTTTGCTTTTATAATGAAATAGTTTCATTTAAATACTTTCCTTAAACTTCCTCATTGAAGTAAATGTTCTTTTTCTTCTATCAAGTATTCATGTTCACTCAATGGCAAAAGTCTTCAGAAAACTCAACCTCTCGACCTCAAAGACCTTCTGGAAGGACTAAAGTTTACATATTAATTCTAAATGAGGTAAATCCATTTTAAGATCCTTATTAACTGAGTAAAACAGGAAATGCATTATTCTTGATGACAAACATCTAATGGTTTAAGTTCTCATCTTATGCTGCTTTTTGAGCATTCATCTATGGGATTACCAAAATAAAAAATTTATTTCTACTTTCTCAAAAGTCACAAAATCATTATTCAACCAAATGAGAATTTTAAACTTGTGGTTTAGATTTTACCTTTAAGAGCCCTGCTGCCTTCTTCTTCCCAGTCATGTTTTTAAGTTATGAGATTTTGGTAAGCAAATTACTTAGCTCTATGAAGGTCTTCAGATCTTTGTGAGCACTGTATAGATTTCAAAGCCAGGAATTCTGAGCAAGATTTGGTATATGCAGACAACAAAATGGCCCATCCAGGTACAACTGAATAAGCCAAGGGACCTGTCATATCATGCATCAGTTCACAGTTTAAAGCCTGAAGACTGCATAGCTTTAGAAAAGAGAAGGAATCATATACAAAGAATGAAGGGATAAGTACAAAATACCAATCCTTACAAAAATTACCAGCAATGATTTTTGCTAGTTCCATTTAAATCCCATGTGCTTGCTGAATTTTTCACACTTGCCCAGAGTGGGGCTGCAGTTAAGTAGAGGGATTGAAAAGGAGTTGAGGGAATGAGTTTTAGCCAGGAAATACAAGAGAGGCAATCTGGCATCAAGTGTTTTCTTGTCTTGGCTGATCTAATCAAAATTTAATGGGAGACTCAAAAAAAGGTAACCTGTGTTCTACTGAGTATGGATGAGTGTTAATGTATATTTAGTCATCAAAGACCTGATCTATCAGCCTCAATAGGCCTGCAGACTGCATCTATTATTCCTTTAGTCTTTATCTGAGAAAAATCCCATCTTACACTAAAGGGTGAAAGTGATGAGCACTCTGTGGGCAATTATTTATTTATTAGAGAATTTCCTAGTCTCTTTGCATTTTAGGTAAGTTTAAATGAGGGTATAATCATAAAGGTGTTCGCCACTCTGGTCTGTGACTCAGAGCTGCATCTTGATGAAATGAACTGAAACAAAAAGCCAAATAAATCATCTAACTGCATTTTGAATACACTGTGTTATCTTAAGTGGAAACTGCTTAGGTTAAACTGCTCTCAGAATGTTATCTTAAGAAATGCATAAATCTGTTTTCCTCCTATGCTTGAAACTGATTAATGTTGAAATACAGTCATTCATCTTCAAGACTAAGTATATGTGGAAAATGAAATCTTTTTAAGATTCAAAACTTAATGGGGGGTGTTTTCTGCTCTAAGGGTGTATCCAATTTTCCTCGCTATAGCTTTGTCATCATCAAAACTGTCTACACTTGAGTAGATATTATATAAAGAAAGTTAGACACTTGCATAATATCTACCTTCAAGAGTTGGCAAAAATATAAACATTAGAAATTGTGCCTGTAAACAAATTACTGTGGCAATTGAAACAACACACTACGTGTATTTCAGTTACCATTTCAAAATGATTTGGAAGAATATACATTTGTATCTTTCACAGACTTCTCTGTGGAAAATTCTTAAAGAGATGGGAATACCAGACTACCTTACCTGCCTCCTGAGAAACTTGTATGCAGGTCAAGAAGCAACAATTAGAACTGGACATGGAACAATGGACTGTTTCAAAATTGAGAAAGGAGTGCATCAAGGGCAAAATGCTGGGCTGGATGAATCACAAGCTGGAATCAAGATTGCTGGGAGAAATATCAATAGCTTCAGATATGGAGATGATAGCACTCTGATGGCAGAAAGAGGAACTAAAGAGTCTCTTGATGAACGTGAATGAGGAGAGTGAAAGAGTTGGCTTAAAACACAACATTCTAAAAACTAAGATAATGGCAAAAATTCACTTCATAGCAAATAGAAGGGGGAAAAAAATGGAAGCAGTGACAGATTTTATTTACTTGGGCTCCAAAATCACCGCAGATGTTGACTGCGGTCACAAAATTAAAAGATGCTTGCTCCTCAGAAGAAAAACCATGACAAACAGAGATCAGTTCAGTTCAGTTCAGTCGCTCAGTCGTGTCCGACTCTTTGCGACCCCATGAATCGCAGCACTCCAGGCCTCCCTGTCCATCACCAACTCCCGGAGTTCACTCAGACTCACGTCCATGGAGTCAGGGATGCCATCCAGCCATCTCATCCTCGGTCGTCCCCTTCTCCTCCTGCCCTCAATCCCTCCCAGGATCAGGGTCTTTTCCAATGAGTCAACTCTTCACATGAGGTGGCCAAAGTACTGGAGCTTCAGTTTTAGCATCATTCCTTCCAAAGAAATCCCAGGGTTGATCTCCTTCAGAATGGACTGGTTGGATCTCCTTGCAGTCCAAGGGACTCTCAAGAGTCTTCTCCAACACCACAGTTCAAAAGCATCAATTCTGCGCTCAGCCTTCTTCACAGTCCAACTCTCACATCCATACATGACCACAGAAAAAACCATAGCCTTGACTAGACGGACCTTAGTCGGCACAGTAATACTCCTCCTGCCCCCAATCCCTCCCAGCATCAGGGTCTTTTCCAATGAGTCAACTCTTCGCATAAGGTGCCCAAAGTACTGGAGCTTCAGTTTTAGATCATTCCTTCCAAAGAAATCCCAGGGTTGATCTCGTTCAGAATGGACTGGTTGGATCTCCTTGCAGTCCAACGGACTCTCAAGAGTCTTCTCCAACACCACAGTTCAAAAGCATCTCTTCTGCGCTCAGCCTTCTTCACAGTCCAACTCTCACATCCATACATGACCACAGAAAAAACCATAGCCTTGACTAGACGGACCTTAGTCGGCACAGTAATGTTTCTGCTTTTGAATATACTATCTAGGTTGGTCATAACTTTTCTTCCAAGGAGTAAGCGTCTTTTAATTTCATGGCTGCAGTCACCATCTGCAGTGATTTTGGAGCCCAGAAAAATAAAGTCTGACACTGTTTCTACTGTTTCCCCATCTATTTCCCATGAAGTGATGGGGCCAGATGCCATGATCTTCGTTTTCTGAATGTTGAGCTTTAAGCCAACTTTTTCACTCTCCTCTTTCACTTTCAACAAGAGGCTTTTTAGCTCCTCTTCACTTTCTGCCATAAGGGTGGTGTCATCTGCATATCTGAGGTTATTGATATTTCTCCCGGCAATCTTTATTCCACCTTGTGTTTCTTCCAATCCAGCGTTTCTCATGATGTACTCTGCATATAAGTTAAATAAGCAGGGTGACAGTAGCAGAGATATCACTTTGCTGACTAAGGTCTCTATAGTTGCCAACTAAGATCACTATAGTCAAAGTTATGGTTTTTCCAGTAGTCATGTGTGGATATGAGAGTTGGACCATAATGAAGGCTAAGCAACAAAGAGTTGATGCTTTGGAACTGCGGTGCTGGAGAAGAGTCGAGACCTCCTTGGACAGCAAGGAGATCAACCAGTCAATCCTAAAGGAAATCAACCCTGAATATTCATTGGATGGACTGAAGCTGAAACTCCAATACTTTGGCCGCCTGATGCAAAGAACCAACTTATTGGAAAAGACCCTGATGCTGGGAAAGACTGTGGGCAAGAGAAGAAGTGGGAGACAGAGGATGAAATGCTTGGATGGCATCACTGCCTCAATGGCATGAGTTTGTGCCAACTCTGGAAGATAGTGAAGGACAGGGAAGTCTGGCTGCTGCATTCCATGGGGTGGCAGAGTTGGATATGACTTAGCAACTGAACAACAAAAACAACAGACTTTTCTGAAACTGTACATATTTTTTCCCATTCTAATTATAAGCACATTTTTCTACTGAAACAACCACACTAGAAAGTAGAGAATAATTCTAGATTTTCCTTCTCTTTCACTTCTTACTTTCAATCATTAACTGTGCCCTATTGATTCTACTACCTAGAAATCTTTCAACCAATCTTCTCAACTTCTATCTCCAGTGGCTTAGCCTATACCCTTAGCATTTATCTCCTGGAGTTCTTCAATATCTTTCCACTTCATCTAGCTACCTAATAATTATATTTAATCTATCTATAATATACCCAGAGCAAGATTTCTAAAATAAGGAACTTATTATTTGACTTCTCAGTTTATGATCCTCCAGTGGTACGCTATTACCTACAGTCAAGTCCAAACTCCTGAGCATGGAAAATAATCCTTGCTCCTTCCCTTTCTGGCTACCACCTGTCCACATGTACCAAGAACTCCAGATGTACTAAACTTTCAGTTTCTTAAATGTCCCACACATTTTCCCCTCCCTGTCATATTTAACTACACCTTCTCTTTTGCCTAAATTATCTTCTCTCTCATTTCCTACTTCTCCAGGAATACATCCCCACCACACATACCTTCATATTCCTGAAGAACCTTTAGTCTTTCTTTGTTTAGTATTGAATTCAAATGTTTCCTCTTGCAGAAGTATTCCATGTAACCCCAGGAGACATTTCCTATGGTCTCTTAATGAATTGTTCCTACTTCCGCTATATCACATACTGCTGTTGCTGCTGCTAAGTCGCTTCAGTTGTATTCAACTCTGTGTGACCCCATAGATGGCAGCCCACCAGGCTCCGCCGTCCCTGGGATTCTCCAGGCAAGAACACTGGAGTGGGTTGCCATTTTCTTCTCCAATGCATGAAAGTGAAAAGTGAAAGGGAGTCGCTCAGTCGTGTCCAACTCTCAGCGACCCCATGGACTGCAGCCTACCAGGCTCACTACATGGTGGTAATTAAATGTTCTCATGTTTGTCTCCTGCTTTGTTCTATCTTTGTATCCACAGAACATAAATGGTACCTAATTAATGTTTGATTGATGAATAGTTGAGTTAATGAATGGATGGATGAATCTTGGCTCGCTATTTAACAGGCAATACTTACTGCTTAAATATCCCAATTAATGAGATTTTGGAAAAGCCGTAGAATATAACACTTAAAACGAAACTTATTTGTAGATCTGTTAGCATAGAATTATTAAGTACTAATAAACAGCAGTAAATAATCATGAAATCTCCATCAAACTTGCATAGCATCTGTTTCTAAATGCTTACTATACTTAAAGGTCTATTTAATTTCAATTTAGACTGTAAAGTTCATTGAATACAAAATATTGATTCCCTATAAATAAGTGCTTCCCAAAGAATAATGTGTTCTTATTACTTAGTAATAAAATATAATCTCACCTTAGGTTTCCCTGGTGGCTCAGTGGTAAAGAATCCACCTGCCAATGCAGGAGATGCATGTTCAATCCCTAGGTCAGGAAGACCCCTTGGAGAAGGAAATGGCAACCCACTCCAGTATGTTTGCCTGGGAAATCCCATGGACAGAGGAGCCAGGTGCGCTACAGACCATGGGTTCGCAAAAGAGCTGGATACAATTTAGTAACTAAACAGCAAAATAATCCTATCATATATTTACTTAATCTTGTCCATCAACTCTTGTTCTCACCCTCTTCTAGTAAAAATTCCTATCTTTATTGGTGGAACTAAACCTCTCTTTGTATATCTTTCTAACTTCTAATCAAGGATGGAAGGCAGCAAAGGCATGTTCAATCAAGAGAAGGAATGGACATTTGGGAGGAAGTGTCTAAAGGCTGGTATAGGCTCCACAGAGAAAAGAGAAATGATGGAAACATTTGATAAAAACCAAAAGTAAAGAGCACTACCTTAGTACAACTCATGGGACCACAAATTATTATAAATGACTTGCATGCAGGTGAGGGAAAGGCTGCTCTCGTAATACTTTCTTTCCTATCTCCACATTCTAAATATTCTGAAAGTTCTTTTGTTGTTGTTGTTGTTTTACTTCCAAGTTTCAAGGACCAAAAAAAATTCCTAAATTTTCAGAATTTACAAACTTCAACCAGTCAATTCTAAAGGAGATCAGTCCTGGATGTTCTTTGGAAGGAATGATGCTAAAGCTGAAACTTGAGTACTTGGGCCACCTCATGCAAAGAGTCGACTCATTGGAAAAGACTCTGATGCTGGGAGGGATTGGAGGCAGGAGGAGAAGGGGACGACAGAGGATGAGATGGCTGGATGGCATCACGGACTCGCATCACTGAATCGATGGACGTGAGTTTGAGTGACCTCCGGGAGTTGGAAATGGACAGGGAGGCCTGGCATGCTGCAATTCATGGAGTTGCAAACAGTTGGACACGACTGAGTGACTAAACTGATATGAATTATTCTCTTACTGAGATAGAATGGTCCTAGATAGACTTGTCTTGCCTCTTAATTTTTCCAAGTAAGGACATTAAAAAAAAGAAATAAAACTCATTGATTATCATTATCAATTCATACAATATTTTAATCCACAAAAGGATTTAACACAAAATGTCTTAGTAAAAATGACTGCACTGAATTTAACTTTGTAAAAAATCAATTAAAATTCTATGAATGAGTAAGGATCTGACCGTGGGCTCACCCTAGACTGAACACTGGTATCTGGTATCACTCCTCTAATGATGGAAGCAGCACAGATTTCTGACCTTAAAGAAGACCAGTCACAGATAAATCAACTACCTGAGAGGACAGAGGACAATAAAAGAAGATTCAAAAACACAAGTCATGCACCTGGGCTTAGTAATGGTGATGTTTTCTTAAGTGTCAAGTAGATCTTTTATGATTACTAGAATCCAGAGAAAAATATATAATAAAAATTAATACCATAAGATTGATATTTATGAATAGCCATTAGGTTTTAAAATGCCATCATCAGCACTTCTACTTAGCTTTTCAGTTATCTTTCCCTGTTCACTATTGCTCCCTGACCTTTGGGGATATGTATTTCAAATCCTACCCATTTAGCTTGTGTGAGTCTTTACCTCTCCAGGGAGCACTTCACTTCACTTCTCTTTCCTCTTAAAGTTGAAATCAAAATGATCTCTCTTCTTTTAGTTAGACATCCAAACAAACCAGCAGCATTATGATAATTTAACTCAACTAATGCAGTAATTTAGAAATAACAACTTCTCTGAACTCTGAAATTCAATCTGATTTGCAATCCAGATTGTTTATAATGATGAAGAGTATCCTTAATGTTATGCATATGACACCTTAGAATAATGTTTATATGGTTAAAATATATACTTTCAGGAAAATGGCAACTACTAGTGTCATGCTAAATAAAAACATTACCTATTAAATCAGCAGTTTCACTGTTTACCAACCATTTTGTCATAGAACATTATATTGACTAAGCACTAACATGCTTGTGACTTGTTTACTTTTTTTTTTTTGCTGTAAGATAAGCATTCAGTTTAGTTCAGTCACTCAGTCGTGTTCGACTCTTTGTGACCCCGTGAATTGCAGCACGCCAGGCCTCCCTGTCCATCACCAACTCCTGGAGTTTATGCAAACATGTCCATCGAGTCCGTGATGCCATCCAGCCATCTCACCCTCTGTCGTCCCCTTCTTCTTCTGCCCCCAATTCCTCCCAGCATCAGGGTCTTTTTCAGTGAGTCAACTCATAACATGAGGTGGCCAAAGTATTGGAGTTTCAGCTTTAGCATCAGTATTTCAAATGAATACTCAGGACTGATCTCCTTTAGAATGGACTGGTTGGATCTCTTTGCAGTCCAAGGACTCTCAAGAGTCTTCTCCAACACCAAACTTCAAAAACATCAATTCTTTGATACACAGCTTTCTTGACAGTCCAACTCTCACATCCATACATGATTACTGGAAAAACCATAGCCTTGACTAGATGGACCTTTGCTGGCAAAGAATCTCTCTGCATTTTAATATGCTTTCTAGGTTGGTCTTAACTTTCCTTCCAAAGAGTAAGTGTCTTTTAATATCATGGCTGCAGTCACCATCTGCAGTGATTATGGAGCCCAAAAATAAAGTCTGACACTGTTTCCACTGTTTCCCCATCTATTTCACATGAAGTGATGGAACCAGGGAGAAGGAAATGGCAACCCACTCCAGTGATCTTGCCTGGAGAATCCCAGGGACGGGGGAGCCTGGTGGGCTGCAATCCATGGGGTCGGAAAGAGTTGGATGTGACTGAGTGACTTCACTTTCACTTTTCACTTACATGCACTGGAGAAGGAAATGGCAACCCACTCCAGTGTTCTTGCCTGGAGAATCCCAGGGACGGGGGAGCATGGTGGGCTGCCGTCTACGGGGTCGCACAGAGTCGGACATGACTGAAGCGACTTAGCAGCAGCAGAAACAGCAGATGGGACTAGATGCCATGATCTTAGTTTTCTGAATGTTGAGCTTTAAGCCAATATTTTCACTCTCCTCTTTCACTTTCATCAAGAGGCTCTTTAGTTCTTCACTTTCTTCCATAAGGATAGGGATAATGTATCATAAAATTCTTAATGCCTTATATAATTTCTTACTGAGAGGAAAGGGATAACCTGCCCAACACTGATCACGTGCTGGCTGGCCTTTCAGGAAAGGAGTTGACCTCCCTGCAAAACTCCAGAATACTGGCTATGGCTTGTGCTTAAGACAGTTAAGGTCGAGGATAAGACTTGGACCCCAGTTTCCATCACTTGAGAACAGGAAGGGGAATTGAGTGAATCCAGTACTAATTCTGCAGATGAACCTCACCAGAAAAATAATGGTCCTCTTCGAATTTCAGTGGAGGGAGGCTATGGTTCAGTGCTTTTGGGAAATCAAACCTGGTTAACTACAAGATCATGCCAGACTGGGGATGGCTGCTTTGCCACTCCAGAGTACTCATTCAGTAATTCTGTTGCTGGCATGCTGTGTCTCATGGGTGGCTCCCTGCCCAACTGTGAATGCTGGGCTGGCAACACAGGGTTAGAGACATGTTATTAGCACATTGTATTGTTATTGAGTCCTGGTTCCTAAACCCAACAGGGGAAGATCAGGGCTTCCCAATGATGTAGCTTAAAAATCTCCACAACTGAAGGAGACCCTATCCTAGAGTCTAATGTCCAGCTCTGTCAAATTTCCACGTGCTGCTATGCCAAAATGTGTAGGAACAAGGAAGGACTCACATTCTGCTACTGACCCTCCCTGAATAAGTTTCTCCCAGTGAATTCTGCTGTAGAGCAACTGAACAGAGTTTAGATGGTCAAAGTAAATGACAAAATGTCTATTTTGGGCCTTCATATCTTGGCTACTTGCATGATAAATTCTCAGCTCAGGATCTGGAAAGTAGTGGGCTAGCAGTATTTTTTTTTAAGTAAAACTTATTTAAAGATTTGTTTTAGGTCTCTGCTATATGATCGCAGCAGACGTTCATTATTCTTAAAGTAGATTCACTATTTTCTCCCTTTTCTACGCTAGAAATAATTTACTTTGAAGTTATTTTGAAAGTCTGAGAAAAGGGTTTATACTACTTGGTTACTGGAGTCTTGGGATTATAAAATGGGGGTTTTATGTCATATTAACATAGCACTTAAAAAGTGAATAGTACGGTAAAGAGAAAAGTACTGAACACAATGATCATAAAAATAAATGTTAGGAATCTGTATTTCTTGCTTGCAGGCATTTTACAAGCACACCAACCAGGCATCCATTTCATTTTTAAGGTGAGATCTTCAAAGACAGAGAGTTTAGGAAAAGAATTTAAAGTCCAAAGTTGGAGATGCCATGAGTTAAAGTCAATTCTCTTTGTGATTAAAAATTCTAAGAACTTATCTATGGTACCCGGAGCTTTGTTAATGATTTGTATGTTGTGTGACTTTAGTATACACTGTTGAGAAAATACTGTAAAATATTATAGGCGGGCATCAGTTGCATTTAGGAGCCAAACAATTTGCATAAGGATAGTGTGGTTTTCCAAATGAGGGGTAAGAGGACCTCAGGAGTCACTTGAGAAAAAGGAAGTTAGAAACTCCATGGTTTGGGGATAAAAGAGTGTAGTGTAGGAATTGTTTTAAATCAGTTTTTTTTTTTTTTTGATTCTTACACCTATTGAAAGAGAACTTACTCTATAAAAACTCTATAAGCAATGAGCTGTTTATTTCAGAATGAGGCTCTGGGGAATAATCTTATAAGAAACACATCTTGCATTTGTAGAGAAATCTGAGGGGATAGTATTCATGGAGCATTATACCAGTGCAGGCAGAAAAATGACAACCAATGCAAACTCATTGAACAATTCAAAAGGAAATGCTTGGTTACTGAATAATTTTTTCTCCTCTGCTTCCTGCTTTTTCCCCAGTGCACAAATCCATCATTCTGTGTTACACATTGGGAGCTCTTTTTCTCTCACCCTTTTCATTCTCTGTTCCTATACAATTGCTTTCTAGTTCCCACCCTACTACATAGCTAAGCAAAGCAAAAACTGAATTCACTGCAGATTCTGAAGGTTTCTTTCTTAAGTTACAAGTCAGGCCTTTTATATCATGCAATCTCTGTCACATCCTTTGTGAATAATAATACATGTTATAGCCTAACTCGAGGTTTAACTATGGTGCAGCAGCACATATGGAGATCAGTTGTACGGTGTCAGGTGTTTGAAAGATTAGCTGTCTTATAAATTATAGTGGATTCAAGGTTATCCCTATAATAATGTCATGTTCACTGACTTGTGTTTGCTTTTCAGAGTGAGAAAGGAAGGGCTGGAATTATAACTAAGTGAGAGCACTGAGCTTAATTTTAATCTTATGCAGTGGCCAGGAGCAGAGCACGTGTGTGACCTTTACCTGTGGGATGGGTTAAGACAATGTTGTCCTGGATATCCTGTTCTCTTGGTTTGATGACGTACAGGCCTATATTCCTTCATCTAAGTCCTATGGGTCCCCTTCTTGATTTCTCTAGCTATGTTTTTGGGTTTGTTTGTTTGTTTGTTTGTTTTTTGTATTTAGATCCTCCTCTACATGAACAGGATAAAGATAGTGGAAGCAAGCAATTTCTTTCTATCCTTCTTATTCTTATTCTTATCAGCTCACAAGTCAGCTCAAAAAAGGCTTGACAATAACTGTAGAAAGACATTGCATGGTTAGGTTTTCAAGCAATTTCACAAAGAAGATAATAAAATTTGCAAGATATGTTGGTAAAATTTCATTTGCAAGAGGTACTTCTTAAACAAGCAGGATGGTGTGTTAACTAATGAAAGTGGTGAGCAGTAGTGCTCAGAAAATAAATGCGTATCTCCTTTCACTGGAGAGTACAAACCTTCAGTTTCAGAGTAGTGATGGGAAAGGTCAGAGGAAAAATGGAGACACTGAGATAAAGCTACTGAAAACATGATGTCATTGTTTTGTTGGGTCAGAAAGTTGGTCTGGTTAAGAAATGGTGATAGCCTTATTATATGTCCACAGAAGGTATCGTATTGCATCACAGAAGTATATTTTTGATGGAATTTTTCCCATTATTATTGTAGAGGTGTGTATATTTTTCTAGGCAATCTGAAAACTCATATCTATTAAATAAATTCACTGCAGGACTTTGAGATTTCTATTCCTCCGGCATCTTGCAAGTATTGAACCACTGCAGAAGTAGACAGTGGTGATCAAAAGGGCCTTAAGAGTTACAAATGAAAAGAGAATTCAAACACGCCAACACGATGATTTACTATGTTCAGGAGGTCCTACAGGCAAATCCTTTCATTGAACTCTGTAATTGGGGAATATCCTGTGGTGTGAGAGCTCCTATACACATTCATTTTTTTTTTTTTTTCCATAGAAAGGGGAAGAAAGAAGGAGCAGTTCTGTTTCTACTGCTTCTTAGATTTGCCCTTTCAAATTGCTGGGATGTGATTTTGGTCTGTAGGCTGACCATGAAGGATGACATATTTGACCAAGGTCAAAGAGATTTGAATATTTCATATCCCTGCATGTGTAACCTTACAGCAGAATAAGATTCAATTTAATTAGGAGTTTGTTTTATGAGTTGGAAATCGTGGTATGTTTTCTATAGATGTGTACTATAGAGATTGTAAGCCCCAAATCTGAAAGCTTCCATGATTAGAACGTTCTTGTTGCTCTCCTCCTTGTCTCCTCTTCCCCCCACTTCTTTCTGTAGATGCTCCCCATTTAAAAATTAAGATATTTTCCTGATTCCTCATACTCATTATACCCCCACCTGCTAGGTCTGCTTTTTTTTTCAGAAGATGAGGATTTCAGGCTTTCCCCAATAATGGGAACTTAATAAAGCAGAATTGTCCTTTAAGAGTTAAGCTTTAAAATCCACAGTTAAAAGCAGAGCAATATTGTCACAGTTTAGAGACAACCAGGCACCAAGCCTGTTAAGACTTACCTGTGCTCTGCTTAAAGGAGTTCATATCCATTACTGAGGGGCTGTAATAGACAGTGGGGAGGTAGATCAGTCATGGACTCATGGGAAGAGGCAGACATTAGCTGCAGTCACCCATAGGCAGGAGCACACTGTTCGAGATTACATCTGTCTGGTCCAGGTGGTGGTTATGACTGCAGAATGGACGAACAAAGTATAAACTTTCTTTACATGATTCACCGGTTTACTGGCATTGGGTCGCACACTTCACTTACTCTGACCCCATACTCACCAGGGAGTCTTCTAATCACTATTTAGGTTTTTGTGAAGCTTACTTACCAAGAAATAATATATTAACTACAGAATTTCACCTGTCCAGTGCCTTTGGCAGTTACAGATTAAAGCTTTCCTATTAAATAAACAAGATGATATCCAGGTTCAAATTTGACATTCTTCAGAGTTGCCTATAGGGGCAGTCAGTACATGTTGAAGAGAGGACCCTTGTGTCCTTTCACCTCAATGAGAATAATTCTCCTGCAACATAGAGAAATTTGGCATTCTGGTTTTAAACTCAAGCCACTTAAGTTCAGTTAATGTAAGACTATTCCTAAATTGGATTTAGGTCATGAATAGGTAAAATCTGGTTTGTTAGTCTTTGAGACTGTTTTGAGTCTCGGACTATTTGTACACGCAGAAAGCTAATGTCACCCTGTCTGCTGTTACCTGTCTAAGCAACACATTCTCCTTGGGGTTTCTCATACTCTGTTGCTTCTATTACTCAGAAATACTGCTCAGAACCACTTAGAATGAATCCATTTATTTAAATAATCTATTTTCCTTACTATTGGAGTTTTATGCTAAACAATATTCAAATAACGAATGATGTTTTGAATGAGATTTAGTTCTCAAGCTATTGCTTCTAGTGAATCAGATGCACTTCCAGAAAATCAGATAAGAATTTGAAATTCCTGAAGCTGAATGAAAAGTAGAAAGAAACTTTCCATAATGTGAACATACATATGATTGCCTTTAAGTGGAAAAACAACCTTGTAGAGAAAAATAGATGAAATTCCGAGTTAAGTTTGAGAAAACTGAGGCTTACCCAAGCTAGATGATTGTTCCAATGTTTGAAGCTGTATTTTCCGATTTCAAAGATTTGTCTGTTCTTTTCTTTTAGATCTAGATAGATTAATTCAGGTGTGTGCATGTGAGATGATGGAGGTGGGCAAACTCAGGAGCAGAGTAAATATACAGTTAATAGGTGAAAAACTTTGGTAGGACTGTATCTATTGAGTGAATGCCTCAGGCATGTGATCTTGGTTAAGCAGCCCTCCATTTTTATTTATTTATTTATTTTTTACTTTCCAGTAATGCTTATCTTGAAGACATCTCTAGTCTTTCCCATTCTGTTGTTTTCCTCTGTTTCTTTGCATTGATCGCTGAAGAAGGCTTTATTATCTCTTCTTGCTATTCTTTGGAACTCTGCATTCAGATGCTTGTATCTTTTCTTTTCTCCTTTGCTTTTTGCTTCTCTTCTTTTCACAGCTATTTGTAAGGCCTCCCCAAACAGCCATTTTGCTTTTTTGCATTTCTTTTCCGTGGGGATGGTCTTGATCCCTGTCTCCTGTACAATGTCAAAACCTCTGTCCATAGTTCATCAGGCACTCTATCTATCAGATCTAGTCCCTTAACTCTTTTCTCACTTCCACTGTATAATCATAAGGGATTTGATTTAATTGTTCAAAGGAACATTTCATGCAAAGATGGGCTTGATAAAGGACAGAAATTGTACGGACCTAACAGAAGCAGAAGATATTAAGAAGAGGTGGCAAGAACACACAGAAGAACTATACAAAAAAGATCTTCACAACCCAGATAATCACGATGGTGTGATCACTCACCTGGAGCCAGACATCCTGAAATGTGAAGTCAAGTGGGCCTTAGAAAGCATCACTATGAACAAAGCTAGTGGAGGTGATGGAATTCCAGTTGAACTGTTTCAAATCCTGAAAGATGATGCTGTGAAAGTGCTGCACTCAATATGCCAGCATATTTAGAAAACTCAGCAGTGGCCACAGGACTGGAAGAGGTCAGTTTTCATTCCAATTCCAAAGAAAGGCAATGCCAAAGAATGCTCAAACTACCGCACAATTGCACTCATCTCACATGCTAGTAAAGTAATGCTCAAAATTCTCCAAGCCAGACTTCAGCAATACGTGAACCGTGAACTCCCTGATGTTCAAGCTGGTTTTAGAAAAGGCAGAGGAACCAGAGATCAAATTGCCAACATCCACTGGATCATGGAAAAAGCAAGAGAGTTCCAGAAAAACATCTATTTCTGCTTTATTGACTATGCCAAAGCCTTTGACTGTGTGGATCACAATACACTGTGGAAAATTCCCAAAGAGATGGGAATACCAGACCACCTGACCTGCTTCTTGAGAAACCTATATGCAGGTCAGGAAGCAAGTTAGAAGTGGACATGGAACAACAGACTGGTTCCAAATTGGAAAAGGAGTACGTCAAGGCTGTGTATTGTCACCCTGCTTATTTAACTTCTATGCAGAGTACATCATTAGAAATGCTGGACTGGAAGAAGCACAAGCTGGAATCAAGATTGCTAGGAGAAATATCAATAACCTCAGATATGTAGATGACACCACCCTTATGGCAGAAAGTGAAGAGGAATTGAAGAGCCTCTTGATGAAAGTGAAAGAGAGAGAGAAAAAGTTGGCTTAAAGCTCAACATTCAGAAAACTAAGATCATGGCATCCGGTCCCACCACTTCATGGCAAATAGATGGGGAAACAGTGGAAACAGTGTCAGACTTTATTTTGGGGGGCTCCAAAATCACTGCAGATGGTGACTGCAGCCATGAAATTAAAAGACACTTACTTCTTGGAAATTAAGTTATGGCCAACCTAGACAAGATGTTAAAAAGGAAAGATATTACTTTGCCAGCAAAGGTCTATCTAGTCAAGGCTATAGTTTTCCCAGGAGTCCTGTATGGATGTGAGAGTTGGACTATAAAGAAAACTGAGCACAAAAGAACTGATGCTTTTGAACTGTGGTGTTGGAGAAGACTCTTGAGAGTCCCTTGGACTGCAAGGAGATCCAACCAGTCCATCCTAAAGAGATGAGTCTTGAGTGTTCATTGGAAGGACTGATGTTGAAGCTGAAACTCCAATACTTTGGCCAACTGATGTGAAGAGCTGACTCACTAGAAAAGACCCCGATGGGAGGAAAGATTGAGGGCAGGAGGAGAAGGGGACGACAGAGGATGAGATGGTTGAATGGTATCACTGACTCGATGGACATGGATTTGGGTGAACTCCAGGAGTTGGTGATAGACAGGGAGGCCTGGCGTGCTGCGGTTCATGGGGTCACAAAGAGTCGGACATGACTAAGCGACTGAACTGAACTGATCCCTATCCTAGAAGAGCTTGCAAATCCATTGTAAACACTGGTGGCACTGGGATGGTTTTAGCATCAGCAGAAAAGACCCACTGCAGAGGCATTGCTTGGAATCTCTCCATTTCCAATTTGATAGTCACCTCATTTCATTATAGCATGGTCACAGTGCATGGAGAAACTAGTTTGCTTTTGTCATTCTCTGAATTTTCGTTAACATTTCATCCTTAGTATGAAAGGCAATGGCACCCCACTCCAGTACTCTTGCCTGGAAAATCCCATGGATGGAGGAGCCTGGTAGGCTGCAGTCCATGGGGTTGCTAGGAGTGGACATGACTGAGCAACTTCACTTTCACTTTTCACTTGCATGCATTGGAGAAGGAAATGGCAACCCACTCCAGTGTTCTTGCCTGGAGAATCCCAGGGACAGGGGAGCCTGGTGGCCTGCAGCAGAAGCAGCAACAGCATGAGAGGCTTAAAATCAGTCAAAATGACATAAAGCATTTTAGTTGATATTTACTGAAACTATTGTTGTTATTGAAGGTTGGCTAAATGGCTCCCACAGCTCTGGGTTGGGCAAGAGAAAAAAATTCAAGGAATGAGTATTTGAAGACTATCCCTAACTCCTAATACTTTTGGCCCTAGATTCATCACTTAATCTTCTAGCATTCTGATTGCCTTATTTACAAAATGAGAAAAGCAGAAGAGTTTATGCATCAGAATGCCAGAATGTGTATACAGTGATGAGTATTTTTACTTAACCAACTTGAGTGAGATATGTAAATTATAATAGGCAACAAGTTAGAATGTTTTCCAATATGTATCTTTGCCTGAGGAATTTTCTCTCCTCTCCTAGACATCAAGCAGAAGCATTTAATGTCTAAATCGCATTTCCACTCTGACAGAAATCTTTTCAACCTAGCATTTAAGTTGGGTTGTATTTCTGTCTTTGTATAAACCTCTTCTGTATAATAAGGTTATAAGCTTCTGAAGGGCAAGTGATGTTCCTAACACTTCTCTGTGTCTCTAAAATGACTAATGCATTTAAGGCCACAGCAGAAACTGTTCAGTTACTTATTGAGTACCGCACTTGACAGCCAGGAGAGAGCATGTTTCCTTACACTGCATCATCACACATTTACATTATCAGGGACAAACCTCCAAGACTTCAGCCTTTCATTGCTAGAACCAAAACACTGCTACTTTATTTTAGATGGGTGGCTGATGTCAGCAGGATCATAATTACAACTCTCTGAGCCAAACATCAGGAGGTTAATAGAGGCTGTTGTTGGAGAGAAAAACATCCTGTTGTTCTTTGCCTCCAAAATATCCCAGCAGGAATAAGGACCTCTACCAGATGAAGAGCTGGAAAGAAGGTCTCCGTTTGCAAAACAATTATCTCATAATCATAGTTTTTGTTACCCCCACGGTCCGATGAATGGGCTAATAAAAAAGAGTACTCCTAAGAATGGTTTTATTTGCTTCTCAGCTCTAAAAACACAATGTCTTCATTGATACCAGTGACAGAAGAAAATAATCTCATCCCCTGTGGCCATTAACTTTTTCAGCTCTTACTTCCACTGTTAACTTTTTTGAGATAATGAACATTTTTCTAGGTCAGAGGTGTAGAAGTAGCTAGTACACTATTTATTACATAGCACATTCAATGCAATAATGGATTTTTTCCTATCAAAACAATACTACCCATAAGTCATGGGGGGTAATAACGTATAGCATAAAGAATATAGTCAAAACTATTTAATAACTTTATATGGTGACCATTTCAAAATGTATATAAATATTGAGTCACTATGATATATACCTGGAACTAATATACTTGTTTCCTATGTATACTTCAATTAAAAAAAAAATACTTCCAGCTTTATCAATGAAACTTTGCTGGTGGGTTTTACTATCTTCACAAAGCAAACTAATATACCGTCACCTGAAAAACTCTAGAGTGTTTTGAGATTCTCCCATTTAGCTTCGCTAAAGAGCAAAATGAAAGGCATTAGGCTGGTTAACTGTGAGAGGAGATGGCAAAGAACATGAAGAGTACAGAAGCCAAAAAAGGAAAGTGTCACGGCTACCCAGCATCACTCATGCTGTCCCATCCAGATACTCAGGGTTTTTTATATCATACTAATCCTTCTTAATCTATTACTCAATTTAAACCTTAGACTGTTTCAGTTCAGTTCAGTCATTCAGTCGTGTCTGACTCTTTGTGATCCCATGAACCGCAGCACGCCAGGCCTCCCTGTCCATCACCAACTTCCGGAGTTCACCTAAACTCATGTCCATTGAGTCGGTGATGCCACCCAGCCATCTCATCCTCTGTCAACTCCTACTTCTCCTGCCTTTAATCTTTTCCACATCAGGGTCTTTTCAAATGAGTCAGCTCTTAACGCCAGGTGGCCAAAGTATTGGAGTTTCAGCTTCAACATCAGTACTTCCAATGAATATTCAGGACTGATCTCCTTTAGGATGGACTGGTTGGATCTCCTTGCAGTCCAAGGGACTCTCAAGAGTCTTCTCCAACACCACAGTTCAAAAGCATAAATTCTTCAGCGCTCAGCTTTCTTTACGGTCCAACTCTCACATCCATACATGACCACTGGAAAAACCAGAGCCTTGACTAGATGGACCTTTGTTGGCAAAGTAATGTTTCTGTTTTTTAATATGCTGCCTAGGTTGGTCATAACTTTACTTCCAAGGAGTAAGTGTCTTTTAATTTCATGGCTACAATCACCATCTGCAGTGAATTTGGAGCCCAAAAAAATAAAGTCAACCACTGTTTCCCCATCTATTTGCCATTAAGTGAGGGGACCGGATGCTATCTTAGTTCTGAGCTTTAAGCCAGCTTTTTCAATCTCCTCTTTCACTTTCCTCAAGAGGCTCTTTAGTTCTTCACTTTCTGCCTAAGGGTGATATCATCTGCATATCTGAGGTTATTGATTACTCAATAGATTTTCTTCATGTCAATGAATGGCAAAAACCACTACAATATTGTAAAGTAATTAGCTTCCAATTAAAATAAAATAAATAAAAAATTTTAAAAGTGTTAGTCACTCAGTCGTGTCTGACTCTTTGTGACCTCATAGATTGTAGCCTACCAGGCTCCTCTGTCCACAGAATTCTCCAGGCAAGCATAATGGAGTGGGTTGCCATTTCCTATTGGAGGGGATCTTCCTGACCCAGGGATCAAACCCAGGTCTCCCACATTGCGGGCAGATTCTTTACCATCTAAGCCAAGGATGTTCATTTAAAACAAAGTAATTAGCCTCCAATTAAAATAAATAAATTTAAATTAAATAAATAAATAAAATCTAAAAAAAAAAAAACCAACAGCAGTTTTGGTGGCCTTATTTTTTATAAATTCAAGGAGCTGCTCAGTTGTGTTAAACAATAGAGTTAGCTGGTGTTCTGAGGTTCTAAGACCCTATCCCTTTACTCTTAAACATTGTGTCCAAAGAACTGTCATCTGCTACATACATCCTGCTCAAGCCAAATCAAACTGAAGGTCGTTTTCCATCCTTGCTCATCATGTGGACAAGTCACTGATCAGGATGTGTTAATATGTAGGATTTGCTGTCCTCTGCTGGCCATCTAGGAACCAGCAACTTTTTGAACAGGAAAAATGTTAACTCACTTGTCTGGTCTGAGATTCAAACTAAAAGGAAGAAACAAATTTACACATACTCTGATATTAAAAATAAAAACTAAAAGCCAAAATTTAAAAACAAAAAACAAAAACAACACAATTTTATTCTTACTTTAGCATAAGCAGAATTCTATGATCTGCATTTAATAACTAAATTTATCTTGCTGAAATATGGTAGTTTGCAATAGTGACAGCGAAAATAGTGAGCAGTTCTGATACTTTTTTATGATGGTGAATATTTAGTTGGCAATGAACATGCTTCTCAAACATTAAAACAAATATAAAAAATTACTTCCTGTTTCTATATCTGCAAATGTTTATCCCATCTCTCCTCACATTGCTGAATTAAATAAAATAATAAAATAAAACAGGGCAGGCACTGTACACTTATATCATTTTCCAAAATCTATCTAAATGTTACCTTTATTATATTTCAGCATAACATTGCAGTAAAATGACTATAATTAAGTTATTCTAAATATTTGTACAACCCTTAGGATTTAGACACACAGCCAACAACTTTTTAAATTTGATATTCCACATATAAGCAAGATAAAATATCTCCCATTTTATAGTTTTGTTACTTTTCAGAACATTCTTCCTAAAGTTAAGAATCACAATTATGAAATATCACTAGATGAATTTCCCTATACCCATGCCAGTTAACTGATTAGGATCAAACATATATTTTGACAACTCCTTCTTACTTGAATACAAAGTTTTATAATAGAAAATCTAACATGCTCTAAAAGGATAATTTTTAGTTACCTTAACACATTGAAGTTAAAAAAAAAAAGACTAAATTATTAAACTCTTAACAGATTGAGCCATCAAATGAGAGAAGTTATTTTTATCATGTGCAGCTTACAAAAGGAATTTCTCTGAAAAGCTCAGTAGGTTGGGAAGATGCCCCTGGAGAAAGAACTGGCAACACACTCCAGCGTCTTGCCTGGAGAATCCCATGGATGGGCTACAGTCCATGGGGTCACAAAGAGTCGGACACAGCTGAAGCAACTGAGCACAGCAGAGGATACTAAATGCACAGAAGCAGCTGTTTGTGTGTTCTGTACATCAGCTCAGAAGTGATTATAAGTGAGAATGAGGTTCATGATCACTTTCTCTAGGAGAGGCTAATATGGAAAGAAAATAATCACTATTAGCATCATCAACCGCCAACCTAATAGCTTTTACTGAGCATATGCTATACGTCAAATAGAAAACTAAATACTTTCCCTTTCCAACTTCATTTAACTCTCACAACAGTGTGTTAGTTGCTCAGTTGTGCCCAAATCTTTGTAGCCCCATGGACTGCAGCCTGCCAGGGTTCTCTGTCCATGGAATTCTCTAGGCAAGAATACTGGTGTAGTTGCCATCACAACAATATTCCTGGGCATTATTACCTCCATTTACAGATGAGAAAATTGTGGCACAGACAATCTAGGTGTCTTGCCTCAGATCATACCTTATGAGTCAGAGCAGGGGTTGGTTTCCAACCCTAGGTTGGCACTGAGGTTCATGTGTTTTTTAGTTAAGTGATAGCTCTGTGTATTACAAATGCTTTATTACCAACATAAATATATCAAATATTGAAAAGAAGTTTCTTCATTAAAACTTTAAAAAAGACTCCTTTTTACTGTGTGTGTGTATGTGCGTATGTAAATCTTGAAGAGTGAGCACATAAGAGCCCAAGTGAGATCATTAATTTTAATTATTCTATTCCTATGCACTCTACCAAATAGCTCTAATAAATATGAAAAGTCTTTTGTTGCTTTGGAAAAAAAAGCTGTCTGAGCAACACCAGAACCATCCTTCAGTTTGGCTGAGTCACTCGATTTGAAACATCTTTTATCCTTAAAGGCCACAAGAAGTCAGTCTTGAGACTTCTCAAAAGCTTGAAATATGATTCTCTTGCTATAAAAGGCACTATTTAGGACTTGTTTAAAATATCTACTCTCTTTTGAAAGATTTAAAACAAATTTAACCTCACCATATACACAGATTGAAATTAAGTTCTTGCATTTTTCTTCTGGATAAAGCAATCATATAAAGTATAATGAGAAGACCAGCTAGAGTCATAACCTATAAAATCCCATGTTCTCAGAAATTTCCTGAAAATAAAAAAAAAGAGGAGTAACACTGTTCTTTGTTGAACTATGTCAAGGAAAAAAATAATTTACAAAGAGTTTACTTAATGGGACCTGAACTTAAGTCTGAAAATATGATTAAAAGCCAAGTGGGCTTCCCACTGCACCTTGTCTTAGAAGGCATCTTCTAAGTGCTTGCAGTGTGTTCTCTTTGCTCTAGTAAACCCTATGAATCATTGATCTACGTTGTAGCTAATCAAGATGCTTTGCTTCACCTCCCTTTTGTCAGCATACAAAAGCTTATGTCAGGAAAATTTTCTGAGGTAATCAATCCTAAGGAAAAAAAATGAATCAGGAACAAAAGATCATGAATAAGTGCTTTACAGAACTATTAAAATTCACTGTTTTTAACATTGCCATAACTGCAAAGGCAACATTTCTTCCATTCTGTTTTATAGTAATTGATTTTTAATTAGAAAACAACTATGATTAAATCAATTCATCATTCAAAATCGTGTTTTACTATCCATTCCATCACTGTTTAACCTACTTATTACCAATTTCCCATGGACTATAATTAACTAAAGTTTTTCTTTGTCCTCATTAACTCCAGTTCATCAAGGTTACTGTCTGCTTATTATTCACTTTAAAAAATCATTTTAAATCATGAATCATGTTGAAGGAGAAAGAGATAGCTGAAATATATCTTTTTGGAGATATAAAGGGATGACAAAAACCCTTACCTATAATAACAAAGTGTTACTTCATAAAATACCAGACTTTGAATAGAAATAACCTCTATCTTTATGCTACTAATGTACGCTAATTCTTATTTAGTGTTCACTGTATTTTGAGACAGGCTCTTTGCTAAGTACTACACATGCATGGATACAATCTTCACAAGCATATTATAGAATAAGCACTACTAAGAGCAAAGTTATAAAAGGTATTTTAAATTGCTTAGCTAATAAGAGACAATACCAGGACCCAAGTCTGATCTGACTGACTCCATAGTTTAATCACTCCATTCTTCTGCTGCTAAGTCACTTCAGTTGTGTCCGACTCTGTGCAGTCCCATAGATGGCAGCCCACCAGGCTCCCCCATCCCTGGGATTCTCCAGGCAAGAACACTGGAGTGGGCTGCCATGTCCTTCTCCAGTGCATGAAAGTGAAAACCAAAAGTGAAGTCGCTCAGTTGTGTCCGACTCTTAGCAACCCCATGGACTGCAGCCCACCAGGTTCCTCCATCCATGGGATTTTCCAGGCAAGAGTACTGGAGTGGGGTGCCATTGCCTTCTCGGCTCCATTCCTCTACTGTAGAGTTGTTACAGGAGTCTCCTTTAGAGCTGCGTATTCTAAGTGGATGAACTAGCATTTTGTCTAGAATAGGCTGGGGGGGGGGTGTTTAAAGCATTTCTACAGTTCATCTTCCTTACATATGACTCCTTACTTTCCATAAAATCTTATTCCTAAGTTGCACATTTTCTTATTTGCCAACTGATTTTAAAAACTGATTGCACTGATAGAGTGATAGGTGCACATTCATCTGTAAAGGACGGTACTTTATTCAGGCCAGTTAGGTGGCAAACCATCGAAATCCATCTCATACTGGCTTAAGAAATAAGGGGAATACAATGCTGTGCATGATTGAACCACAGGAGTCACAGAGATGGGGTGGAAGACAAGCAGAAATGGAAACTCGACAAGTGTCTCTCAACATCTGTGATCTCCTTTCTCAATTTCTCTTGCCTGAGACTATCTTCTCGATGCAGAAGAATTGGCTGCCAGAACGTCTGGGCCCCAAAGCCTGAAAAAAAGTGAAAGTGCTAGTTGCTCAGTTGTCTCCAACTCGTTGGGACTCCATGGCCTATAGCCCACCAGGCTCCTCTTTCAATGGGATTTCCCAGGCAAGGATACTGGAGTTGGTTGCAATTTCCTTCTTCAAGGGATATTTCCAACCCAGGGATTGGGCCTCAGTCTCCTGCATTGCAGGCAGATTCTTTACTGACTGAGCTATGAAGGAAGACCATGATCCTAGTATAACTGAATCTATTTCGATGAATTTCCTTTATCAATGATGCACATTTACAATGAGGTAATTTGTACAGCTTTAATAGGGAAAATGTTTATATTTTTCATGGAGATTAAAAACAATAATAATAATTTTCAAGACCAGTATTATTACTTTTGAGCTCTGCAAAGAGATAGTGGTTACAAAAAGAAGTTTCAGTTGGAGTAGACAGAAGATTGTAAAGAGGCAACCCTGGGAAGGATCTCTTCATAGACGGCGTGGCTGGGAATCCCACTCCCTCATGCCTCATCTTAGATCAAACTAGCTGGCTAACTATAGAGGTTTAGTTGATTGGATCTTCACTGGGATTATACAAAGAGGCCTCCGGTGTTAGAAATGCTGACTCATTGGAAAAGAGGACAATACCGAGAAAGACTGAGGGCAGGAGGAGAAGGGGGCAACAGAGGATGAGGTGGTTGGATGGCATCACTGACTCAATGGACATGAGTTTGAGCAAACTCCAGCAGACAGGGAAGGACAGCAAAGCCTGGTATGCTGCAGATTATGGGGTCACAAAGAGTTGGATACGACTGAACAACTGAACAATAACATTGCATTGGCATCAGCTTGAACTCTAAGAATTTATCAAAGTCAAGGATGCATGAAAAGTTTCCCATGAACAAGATATGGAGAACTTCGGTAAGTGAACTTAATTCCTATTCAAGAAGTCAGGGATGGAATTCAACAACAGTATACATCCTTTGCATACAAAGAGTATACAAAGAGTAGTCATCCAGAAAATCAGACTAAGGGGCTGTGGCCACCAGAAGACAGTCTGCACTCAAGATATAAAATTTGTACACAGAGAAGCCCAGCACAAGTGATCTACAAGCAAAAGAACTGACCTAATATTCAGCCAAGCACAGAGAGTCAAAGTCTCTGACGCAGATGGATCTGCTGCTAAGAGTCAATAGTCAAGAAAGAGTTATTTCAGTCCACCTAAACAAAGGTCATTGGGCAATTTGGTTGGCAGGGAAATGAACTGGTCAACAATTTAGCTTCAATAGAGTGTGAAAAAATGCTAAATTATTGCTGTTTTTAAAACAGGCATTAGATAGTACATTGTGTGGTGCCAGGTTTAATGTATTCAAGGAACTTATTTCAGCTTAAGAGTCAAATTGCTAGAGAGGATACGATGGAACATGATAGTTGCATTTTTCTAATCTATGCACAGACTCCTTAGGTTTACACTCCAGACAGCTAGTATCTAGGACTTCGTGTTCATAATTTTCTTTTTATCTGACTGTAATAAAGTAAGAAAACTTGAACTCTCACATCCACAAATCTCTTTTTCTTTTTTTGATTCACATGGCTTTTTTGAGTCTTTCTTCATGCAGAAAGTTAGGAAAATTGAACTGTCTCCCTCTAATGACCAAACCAAGCATGACCAAGAGATATTTGAGCTGTCTACTAGATTTCCATGAAGGAAATTAAGTTCCAAAGTCCTGAGGCATACGTTCCGTTCAGTTTCGTTCAGTCGCTCAGTTGTGTCTGACTCTTTGCGATCCCATGAATCACAGCACGCCAGGCCTCCTCCAGCACCAACTCCCGGAGTTCACCCAGACTCATGTCCATTGAGTCCGTGATGCCGTCCTGCCATCTCATCATCGGTCGTCCCCTTCTCCTCCTGTCCCCAATCCCTCCCAGCATCTGGGTCTTTTCCAATGAGTCAACTCTTCACATGAGGTGGCCAAAGTACTGGAGCTTCAGATGGACACGACTGAGCAACTGAACCGATGCTTTAATTTAAAAATGTTATGAGTAAAAAATGCTAATCATCATTTGAGCTTTCAATGAGTTGCAATGTTTTTGCAATAGTAACATCAAAGATCACAGATCACCATAACAAGAATAATAATAATGAAAAAGTTTGAAATATTGCAAGAATTACCAAACTGTAATACAGGGACATGAAGTGAGCACATGCTGTTGGAAATGTGGCACCAATAGACTTGCTTGACAAAGTTGCCACGAACCTTCATTTTGTAAAAAACTCAATATCTGTGAATCACAATAAAAGCAGAATAAGATGAGTTATGCCTGTATTAGAAATATTAAGAAAGGTCACTGAAAGTAAGCATGTCAGAATTACTTCCTTTGCCAATAACCTGGTAGAAAATATAATCATAAAAGGAATATCATCTCTCCAAAGCAACAAAAGCATAAAACACCTAAGAATAAACTTAACAAGTAATGAGTATGAACTACCTGAAGAAACATAAAATTTATTGATCAATCATAAAGCCTGGCGTGCTGCAGTCCATCGGGTTTCAAAGAGTTAGACACGGCTGCGCAACTAAACAACAACAAGCAGAGGTTGACATGGATAGAAAGACCCAAAAAGGTCACTGAAAGTAAGCATGTCAGAATTACTTCCTTTGCCAATAACCTGGTAGAAAATATAATCATAAAAGGAATATCATCTCTCCAAAGCAACAAAAGCATAAAACACCTAAGAATAAACTTAACAAGTAATGAGTATGAACTACCTGAAGAAACATAAAATTTATTGATCAATCATAAAGCCTGGCGTGCTGCAGTCCATCGGGTTTCAAAGAGTTAGACACGGCTGCGCAACTAAACAACAACAAGCAGAGGTTGACATGGATAGAAAGACCCAATTTTTAAAGATATCAATTCTAAAATTAAAGTGCAGATTCACTTTAATGAGATTGTTAAAAATGATTGCTTTTGGAACAATTACTGGTGGAACAGGCATTACAGGGAACTTTCACATTCCACTTTATACATTTCCGCATTTTTTGCACATTAAAAAATATAAAGAATGTGTATAATGTGAGAGAGAAAAATAGAGGTTGATTACCACTAAAGGGATATATCTTTTTTTTTCCTAAGAGCGTACCTCTTAGGTTTTTTAAGTCATAAATGATGCCTATGAGAATCTGATGAGAGTTATGACCCTTCTTTGAACTAAAATGACACATACATCCACATGACTTTGATACAGTTTTAGGGTGAACACAGAGGCGGCCAGTTGAGAACACATACTCTACATGTACCAGGACAGTCAGTGGGGAGAGGTGTACACATAGCTGAAGGGGCACCAAGGTGAGTGTGGGCTGCGGGCAGTGACCCAGCAACAAGGCTGGGTTCCCCCTGGATGCCCTGAGATAAGAAGGCTGGAGGTGAGAGGCCAGCAGGCTGCATCTCTCAGGTCAGGCGGTAGCAGCAGACAGCATAAGGAACAAGGAGAACTGGGCCACCGTGAATTAGGGCAGAGCAGGGCTGGCAGGCCTGGGTGCTTTCTCCCCGCAACTGCTTCTTTAGGCTTCATGGAAATCTGCAGGAGTAGGTGGGAACAACAGTCCCTTCTCTGCATCTTGGAGTTATCTCTGTGAGAATGTGAAGTATGGAGGGAGAAAAGATGTCTACGGTGTCTACTCAGGTTGGTCACCTGAGTAAAGTGGCATTTACCACCTTGACCACCTGTCCATGTATATGTTAGGAGTGAGCAAAGAGAGTCAGGTGCCAGAATGCAGGGGATGAGAAATTCTGGAACATAGGGGAGGTGAGAAGGCCTCACTTTCCTCCCTCCCCTCTTGACAAGGCAGGGACAATTTCTCCATCCCTCACACCCTCAACTTCTTCAGCCATAGTAGGTGGTAGTTTAGTTGCTAGGTAGAATCCAACTCTTTGCAACCCCATGGACTCTAGCCTGCCAGACTCCTCTGTCCATGGGATTCTCCAGGCAAGAGTCCTGGAGTGGGTTGCTATTTCCTCCAGGGGATCTTCCCCACCCAGGGATTGAACCTGCATCTCCTGCATTGGCAGGTGGACTCTCTGCCACTGAGCCGCCAGGCAAGCCCTAGGAGATAAACACTTAATCTGGGACAGGTGTTGAGAAAACCCATAAAGCCACAAGAGGCTCACACAGCAGTCAGTCAAAACTTTGAGGTGACTGAATGTATTTCTTTCTTTAATCAAACAAGATATGATTGTATGCTTTTATCAAATTGTAAGTTGACCCAGAATTTGAAAAAGTAATAGATCATTTGTTTAAAATGGCCAAGATTAGACAACCAGTCATCTTTGTGGACTCATACACAGACCATGTGAAAAATAACAGTTTTCAATTTTAAAACTGTATTATATTTAGAAACTTTCTATATTTAGAAAGCTGCTTTTTGACTGTAACCAGTGGAAACATTTTCCTTGTGTTAGAAATAAATATAATAAAATTAATGAGGCTTTTGGGGTTACTCCCTCACACTTAAATTCCTCTCCACGCAAACAAAAACAGCATCATTTTCTCTATATAGGAATAATGCATTACTGATTTTTTAAAAATAAATAGAAAAGTTTAAGAAAGTAAGATATTCCCACTGCCCATCTTCTTTTCTGAGATCTTAAATCTAATTTCGTAGAGGGGTGTAGGAGAGATGCTGTTCATTTGAGGCTGGGAAGGGGCGGAGGTGAAGGGAGAGGTGGGTGGACAGGGAGTAGAGCAGAGAAAAATTACTCCTCAGAGAGTAAGAAAAGACCGATGGAGATGGGAATAGATGTTGTCTCTCTTAACCAAAGAAAGGCAAATGCCAACTACAAGAGAAGGTACTTCTGGTTTCTGGGATCAGCAGAGGAACATGAGTGGCAGGACCTGCTGTGGAGGGGAAGGAAGGGGGTGGGCCAGCTCCTGCCGCACTGCTGGTGGGAGTGGTGATTGGGGTCCTGAGCTCACGAGTGACGTGGCTCTCACGTGAGCAGGAGCTAGACGTTTGCAGACGTCCTTCTAATCCTGGTCTTCGTCTGGTCCGGTTGCCATCTCCCTTTCACCTCGAAGGCGGGCGGGCTTGTGGCCAGGAGAAGAGGAGGAGGAGGTAACTGCCCTGCTGCCAGCAGGTCTCTGTGTGGATGGGCTCTTGCCTGGGGGATTCCCGCGGTGCTGGTAGCAGAGGGTGGAAACGACCAAGGGACACGGCTCGCTTTCTCCACACCCTTGCACTATTTCCTCGGCACTTCCAAGAACAAAATGGTGGACACTTGGGAGCCAGATTCCAGGGGCCATCCCAGACCAGGAGAGGGGAAAGCTGAAACCTTTGACATCCAGGGCCTTGTATCGGGAAGGACCCGTGTTAAAATTCTTGTCCAGTGTGCGGCTCCATCTAGCAACAAGAATCTTGGAGCTGTGCGTCTGTCTTGTCATTCCCCGTGTCTTTCAGTAGGGCGCTGTACCACTCCGAGCAAAGGAATAAAGAATCTGCCCCGAAGCCCAGCAGGTCCGTGTAAAGGTGGGATTGCCCCGCGACTCCTAGAAGGATGAGGATGGCTGGGCTTCTCGCCCTAACCCGGGCGCATTATTGACTCCCAGTTACCTCCCTGCTATTTGATACAGGAAATAGGATATGACAACGAGCGCAGGAAAAGAGTTGTCTCTGGGGCCGCGAATGCATCGGGGAGGGGAATCAGATCTTGGGGTTTTCTTTTGCTCCTCTGGTTATCCGCACTCCTTCGCCCCGCCTCCCCTCTTTCCAGTTGTTCCAAAGGGGTGTGGTTTTTCCTGGGAAAATGGCTGACGGCTGGGGTTGGGGCTGAGACTCGGGGCTGGGGGATGGGGTGGATGGACGCCCTTGCTGGAGAAGGCTGCTGTTATCAGAGTCCTGAGAAGTGGGGGTAGGGTGGAAGACCAAAAAGTGAAATCCGTTTGACAGCCGGGACCTTGGATTCGGAAAAGCTGGTATTGGGACTGTCTGAAGTCCTGTTCTGTCTGCCTAGCCATCCCATCTCTGCCGTGTCGCCTGTGTCTGTGGATCTTGCGCCTGAAGGCCAGTTCAACCCTAGGAGCAGGAAGAAGAGGAAAACTGCCCTGAAACAAGTAGGTCAGAGTGAAGCTGGTGGCACTATTTAGGGATCCCAGGGGTGGAGAAGGGTAAAGACTGCAAACTCCAGTGGGCCTGTGGACATCCCCCTCACACCCCTCCTTCTCTCTGGATCATTGCAGAGCTTGCAAAAGAAAGCGCTCTGCACGGAAGGAAGTGGCTGGGAGGACGTGGTGTCTGCGAGAGTCCTGGGGTGGGGGTGGGGCTAGGGAGGACCTTACGCCAAGTTACTCTTCGGTCCCAGGGTTGTCAGTTCTTAGGTTACATGGAGGCGGAAACCTAGACAAGGAAGGAAGGAAATTGCTCCGGAGCAGTGAATGTAATGGGTGGGGGTAGGAGTATCCTGGTACCTCTGAGATGGTGGGGGTGGCGGAGGCCAGGGTGGAGTTCGAGAGCTTTGTGCATTTAACGCCTGTCTGGCTTCTAGATACTCACTCTGGCTCCACCACCATCCATTTTGTTACAGGGAAGGAGTTCTGGCAGTCACCTTCGAAGGCGGTGACTTTTTTCGGGGGATGGGGTAGGGTGGAGGTTTGGAGGAGGTCGTAGCAACGGAGTAGGGGGAGGGGTGACGGGTCAAAACAAACTTTCAAATCAAAGCCGCAGCTCAGTGAGGAGGGGAGGGTAACCGAAGATGGGAAATACTGGGCTCCGCAGGACTAGGGCCAGTGATGCCAGCGAGGAACGTGTATCCCGTCTCGGGTGAGGTTCACCTGTCTGTCCCCTGAGCGCTCAGCTCCACCCTGCCCACCCGCTTTGTTCGCAGGTTTGCAGGAAATCGGTGTTAATCCAGGCCAGAAATCAAGGAAGAAACTGCCCGGACCTGTGCGGGTGTATGTGGGGGTGCCTCTGCCCCCAGGACATCTGTACGGGCAGGGGAGGTAGGGAACTTATTAGTTGTCTTAAATTTAACGTACTGGAGTGGGGTAGTTGAAGAAGACGTTGGAGAATCTGGAGGTGGGGAAAAGTCCAAAATTCCTGATTGAACAAAGGAATCAGTGATCTCACTTTGAGTCCCTGCCATGTCTCTATTTGTTTGGTCTGTTTTTAGGTCTATAGGTCAGTCTGTCTGCATGCAAAGGCGCAAAAAGGAGGAGACTGAAGCCTTAAATCTTTTATCCTTATGTCCCCAAATACCTGTAGCTGCAGCAGAGCCTGCTGGCTGTAGCTGAAGACTCTGCAGCCCCATCTCCCTGCATTTCGACTTGGGAGCACTCCTCCAGCCAGAGCAAGTCCTCCAGACACTCCCTGTATCATGGGCCGAACTCGGGAAGCTGGCTGCGTGGCTGCTGGTGTGGTGATCGGGGCTGGAGCCTGCTACTGTGTATACAGGCTGACCTGGGGAAGAGATGAGAACGAGATAATCTGGAACGAAGACGACGATGAGGAGGAGGAATCTCGAAATATTTCAGAGACTGGGAAAGGAGCTAAGGCTAAAGCTGGGGCGGGGGCTGGAGCCAGACTTCAGGGTGACTCAAAGGCCAAGGCCGAGGTCGCCGTGGAACTCAAGAGTGGACCTGATGTAAGGGCAGAGGCCCACTCAAAGGCCGAGAGTGGAGGCGGCCTAGAGGCCAAGGCCAAGGCTCTTTTCAGCACCCTGAAGGAGCAGGCAAGTGCAAAGGCGAGTAAAGCTGCCAAGTTGGGTACTATCTTTGGGACCAGGACCCTGGCACCTGGTTTTCCCTGCCCAGGAATCCGGGGTGGAGGCTGCCACCCTGTGAGGAATGGAGCTAGAGCTGGGAGCAAGGATAGTGGCAAGTCCAAGGGAAGGACCAGAAATAAGAGCACCAGGACTCCAGCTATGCTATGGCCTGTTCGAAAGGGCAAGTTCAACTTTCCCTATAAAATTGATGATATTCTGGGTGCAACTGACCTTCAAAAGGTCCTTAACATCTTAGAAAGATCTAACGATCCTTTTATGCAAGAAGTAGCCTTGGTCACTCTGGGTAACAATGCGGCATATTCATTTAACCAAAATGCCATTCGTGAATTGGGTGGTCTCCCAATTATTGCAAAACTGATAAAAACGAAAGATCCCATTATTAGGGAAAAAGCATACAATGCCCTTAATAACTTGAGTGTGAATTCAGAAAATCAGGGCAAGATTAAGACATATATCAGTCAAGTGTGTGATGACACCATGGTCTGTCGTTTGGACTCAGCTGTGCAGATGGCTGGTCTAAGACTGTTAACCAACATGACTGTGACTAATCATTCCAGCATTTGCTTTCCTATTCTTTTCCAGACTTTTTTGCTTTGTTATTCCTGGGAAATTACTTCACCAAGATTCAGATTATGAAACTAATCATAAACTTTACTGAAAATCCCGCCATGACAAGAGAACTGGTGAGTTGTAAAGTGCCATCAGAATTGATTTCCCTCTTTAATAAAGAATGGGACAGAGAGATCCTTCTTAATATCCTTACACTATTCGAGAATATAAATGACAACATAAAAAATGAAGGGCTTGCCTCATCCAGGAAAGAATTCAGCAGAAGTTCACTTTTTTTCTTATTCAAAGAATCTGGAGTGTGTGTCAAGAAAATCAAAGCATTAGCAAATCACAGTGATCTGGTCGTGAAAGTAAAAGTCTTAAAGGTATTGACCAAACTCTAATTGGGAGTCTGTCCCAAAAAATATGGAGGAAATTTTTTTAGTTTGCAGTTGGGAACAATGCATTTTGTAAATTCTTTATTTTTCACTGTGCTTATATGGCAAAGAGATCCTCTCAGCTGCTATTTTGGAATAATGACTATTACATGTCATCAACTGTGATGCTGACTGTGATGGTTTGCTTTAAGCTAGATCATTTTAAGGATGTCAAATGAATACTAGAGCTTATACAAAGAAAGCATTTATTGATTCTATCTTGCTACCTAGATTGAGATATTTTTACTCTTTACTTAAACTGACAGCAACCTAACCACAAATAAACTATACTTTTGTATTGGTTTGCATCTGTTAATCTTGTGTTTCATCAATAAAGTTGTGTGTTTTAACCAGCAAAAAAATTATCATGTTCTTGAGTTGATGATATATATGGAGAGGCAAAATGTATGGAAACAAAATGGTGGTAACAAACGTGGGAGCCTCTAATCACGGCCAGCTCTTTCCTATGGCAGAAACTTATGCAAGCAACAGTGCTCTCCTCCGAAGAGGGGATGCTTAAGTAGTGGGCATGAAAGATGGGATAAGAACAGGGCAGAAGAGCACTGGAGGAGGGAGGAGTTGTGGGAAGAAGGCATGGAGGTTGTAACTTTCCAGAGGAGGCTGGCTCGCGTGGAATACATAGTATGGGGAGGGGAGTGATGGGAAATAACAGTCCAGCAGTTGGGGTGAGTCCCATGCATTGAGGACCCCCAATTTCTAAACTGAGGTGTATATGTATTATTCCATCCACCCCTGGGAGACACCAAAGCCTTTTGTGACCAGAGGAATGAATGACAGGATGAAAGGGAAATTATGTGACTGACTTGTGTGCAGAATGAGTCAGAGTTGGGGTAGAGACTGGTGTAGCCACTGGAAATTGCAACATCGTATAAGGAATTTATCACCATATTTCAGTCATAGATGCTAAAGGTGTGAAATTTCACTGATGACCATGGGAGTGGTAAGGGGAGGAAAGAGGCGAGAGATGCCATGAGTGAAGTGCTGCAACCTATCCTGGGAACATACAGAAAGGGACAACTTCATTGTAGGGTTCTGAGGGCATTTGATAGAAAAGCATCCTCTTTTTTGTCCAACTCTGGTATCTATGGGAGTGAATACATTAGTTATTACTCTGAAGTTATGAGAAAATAGAATAAATAATAATTTTTAGTGTTTCTATCAGCTTTCCTTTACAAGGTTAGTTGGGGCAGGGCCTTTGTGGAACCATCGAGGTGGCTGTTGACGTCCATACTGGAGACCTACCTCCCTTCCATGCCAGAGTGTGGTGAAGTGTGGGAGGAGGGGCACCTTCAAACTGTGCTACCATACTTGGTACAAGATCCATCAGGATACATGTTTCAGAAGCTTTCAAGATGTGCATGCTCTTTGACCCAGAGATTCTACCTATAGAAATTTGTCTTGAAATAAGCACTTGGCTAAGAAATTAAGGTATGTCTATGCATTGAAACATTATTTAACTCTTGAAAATGTTGATGGTCAACTACGCTTTTTTACATGGAAAAAATTCAGGATATAATCTTAAGTGGAATAGCCAATTACATTACCATATACTCTATTTAATTTTTGATAAACATAAAATATTTACATGTATATAATTTCTGAAAGGTTATATACTAAAAAAAAATAAAAATGAGCTTCCCTTGTGGCTCCGAGGTTAAAGCGTTTGCCTGCAAGGCAGGAGACCCGGGTTTAATCCCTGGGTCGGGAAGATACCTTGGAGAAGGAAATGGCAACCCACTCCAGTATTCTTGCCTGGAGAATCCCATGGATGGAGGAGCCTGGTTGGTTACAGTCCATGGGCTCGAAAAGAGACGGACACGACTGAGCGACTTCACTCACTCACTTAGTATATACTAAAATATGAAAAATGGCTATGAGTAACAGGATAATGAATGAATTTAATATTAAATCTTTTCCTTCATCTATATCAAAATGATTAGCTATCATCTCCATTCTGTCACATAATTGCCATTTCTTTTTTTTGGGTGAGAACAGTTAAAATGTATTCCATTAGCAATATTAAAGTATATAATAGAGTATTACTAGCTATAATCACCATGTTATACATTAGCTCCCAGAACTTGTTAATCTTATAACTGGAAATTTGTACCCTTTGACCAATATCTCCCCATTTCCTCCACCCCCCAGCTCCCAGTAAATACCACTCTACTCTGAGTTTGTCTTTTTTAGATTCCACATGCAAGTGATATCATACAGCATTTTATTTTACACAGTCTGAAATTTCACCTAGCATAAATGCCCTCAAATGTTACTGAAGTTGTTGAAGATAGTAAGCTTTCCTTCTTTCTGATGGCTGTGGTATATATACTGCATCTTCTTTATCCATTCATTTGTTGTTGGAAACGTGGATTGTTTTCATATCTTGGCTATTTTGAATAATGCTGCAATGCTCATGAGTGTGCAGATATCTTTTTTAGATCTTGTTTTTATTTTCTTTGTGCATATATCCATAAGTGGATTGCTGGATCACATGACAGTTCTGTTTATCAAATTTTAAGGAACTTTCATACTGTTTCCATAGTGACTGTACCAACTGGCATTTCCACCAGCAGTACACAAGGATTCCCTTACTCCATGTCCTCATCAACACTGTTATCTCTTGTCTTTTTGATGATACCCATTATAACAGGTGTGAGGTGATACTTCGTTGTGGTTTTGATTTCTCTTTCCCTGATGATTAGTAGGTGTTGAGTACCTATTTGTGTATCTATTGGCCTGGTAGATTTTAAATAAACTGATACATTCCTCTGAGAAATAGGATCTTTGTTTCTTTCTGAGAGCTGAAATGTTTCCTCAGTTCCATCTCATCAATTTTTACAGCACTGTATGGATTTAGACATGAAGACATGAAGCATTAAGTGTTTCTAAGAGTAGGGCTGGTGGAATTTTGGAAATATACATGTTTCTGGATTTAACACATTCCTTATAAATGTTTTTTAAGTGTTCTGTTTTCATTAAAGAAATTCATTGTAAGTATACTCTGTATTTTCAAGTGTCACTTGGTGACTTGAGAGTCAAATTTTGTGTTTATGTTAAATATTGTCATGGCACTAAGTAGCGCCACTGTATTCACTGATCATAAGATGGACATTTCCTTACCCCACCCCCAGTTTTAGTATTTCTGAAGTCATGATAGGTCTTACAGTCTTGTCAAAGTTTAAATAAAAGTATTTTTTCATTCTCAGTAGTACATAAAATAATGATGTATCTAATAATCAGAGGCATCTTAGATCAATGAAATTGTTTCTCGTCAATGAGACTATGTAAGCAGGTGAAGTCGCTCAGTCGTGTCCAACTCTTTGCGACCCCATGGACTGAAGCCCACCAGGCTCCTCAGTCCATGGAATTTTCCAGGCAAGAGTACTGGAGTGGCTTGCCATTTCCTTCTCCAGAGGATCTTCCCAACCCAGGGATCGAACCCAGGTCTCCCACACTGCAGGCAGACACTTTAACCTCTGAGCCACCAGGGAAGCCCGAGACTATGTAAAGACATACTTAATACACAGAAGATGCATTTGTTCCATGATAAGTATCACTTTCTACTGATAAGAAATTTTGCAGTAGTTTGAGTTAGGAAAGTGGCAGAGGGTTGAGGGGTAGTCCTCAGACTCACTTACTGAAGGAATGTCTAAATCAAGAGAATCTGATTTAGTGGAGAAATCAAGAGAATCTGATTTAGGTGGAGGCTGCCACCCTGTGAGGAATGGAGCTAGGGCTGGGAGCAAGGGTAGTGGAAAGTCCAAGGGAAGGACCAGAATTAAGAACACCAGGACTCCAGCTTTGTTATGGCGTGTTCAAAGGGCAAGTTCAACTTTCCCTATAAAATTGATCATATTCTGGCTGCTACTGACCTTTGAAAGGTCCTTAACACCTTAGAAAGATCTAAAGATCTTTTTATTCAAGAAGTAGCCTTGGTCACTCAGGGTAGCAATGCAGCATGTTCATTTAACTAAAATGCCATTCGTGAGTTGGGTGGTCTCCCAACTGTTGCAAAACTGATAAAAATGAAAGATTCCTATTAGGGAAAAGGCAATTAGAATAATATTACTCCAATTTTATAAGCAGGGTATTTATATCAAAGACATGTATGTTATAGAAGAAAAGAGGTGGATGGTACCTAGCACTTGTCAGACACTAGCATTTTATATATTTCCCTCCCATTTCCACCTTAATCTCAATAATCCTGTCAATTAAATATTATATCTTTGCTAAGGAAGAAATGAGATATAGATAAGTTGGGTAAGATTCCCAAGATGACTCAGCAAGAGGTAGAGCCCGTGGCCTTCCAAACATGAGCAACTAATTGCTTTAAAATCCTCATTATAGAGCCATCAGTATAATGCCTCCATAGGTACCCAGCACAGAATTCCTCTTGATGAAGACAGAGATGGAGATGAGGTTCTGTATCTTGATTACTTAACATTGTAGATATCCACACAGCAAGATGTAGAAGAAAGAGTAAAGTCTTAGAAGTTGCCTATAGGTGAGGCTTGGGTGGGTGAGAAACAAAGATACTGATATGTATATTACTGCTCCTATGTGTCAGGTAGGGTGAAAGGTTGGAGATTGGAGTAAATAATGAAAAAACTTCTATATTGATAACTTGAACTTGGAGTACTGAGTGACTTTTCGACCGGGGTGGCAATGAGGTGAACTTGGGGAATAAAAAGCCAACCTGCAGCAGGGGCACAGGCCTGACCAGTGTCCATCTGCTGCGCAGGTCTCTTTTCTCATCCTCTCCTCCCTTCCCATTCTCCTTCCCTTTCCCTCCTTCACACTTCTCTCTTATTTCCTCCTCTGAGAGACCATTGACAGAAGTCTCTTTGTGCTTCTGTGTCTTTTGGGGGTGATCGTGACACCAGGTCATGCACCAATGGGCATTTGATACAGAATGATAATTGTTGCTGTGGTAACAAGATGACCCTGGCTATGTATGGCTGGATGCCAAGACTTTTCGGATGGTTGTTGAACAGAAACTGAGAAAGCACCGGTCTTAGTGTGGAACAGCCCTATGTGCATTGCATGAATCTTGATGTCCTGTGCCTGGTATTATTTGGAACTGAATCACCCGGACTTTGGGAAGTGCTGTGTGAGACAGATGTGTGGCTGCCTGGTCCAGGGAAGACACGGAGCTGGCCCAGCCACCCTCTGATGTCCTGATGCTTTCACATCAGAGGTTGCCCCTCAAACATTTTGGGAAAGGCACCCTACTAGTATAGTAGCTGTGATTGTGGCAGCTCATGGGGGCAGGGAGGAGCCAGTGTCCTTTCTCTAGAGAACATGGCAACTTCTGGGAAACTGAGGAAATTAGAAACTCAGGATATTCTTCTATTTTGGTTTTTATCTCATCCAATGATTTTAGTGGAAACAGTGGCAGATTTTATTTTCTTGGGCTCTAAAATCACTACGGATGGTGACTGCAGCCAGAAAATTAAAAGAGACTTGCTCCTTGGAAGAAAAGCTATGACCAACCTAGACAGCACATTTAAAAGCTTTGCCAACATCACTTTGCTGACAGATGTCCATATAGTCAAAGCTATGGTTTTTCCAGTAGTCATATATGGATGTGAGAGTTGGACCATGAAAAAGGCTGAGTGCCAAAGAATTGATACTTTTGAAGTGTGGTGCTGGAGAAGATTCATCAGAGTCCCATGGACGCAAGAAGATCAAACCAGTCACTACTAAAGGAAATCAACCCCGAATATTCACTGGAAGGACTGATGCTGACACTGAAGTTCCAATACCTGATACGAAGAGCTGACTCACTGGAAAAGACCCTGATGCTGGGAAGGACCAAGGGCAGGAGGAGAAGCAGAAGAGAGAGGATGAGATGGTTAGATAGCATCACCAACTCTATGAACATGCATTTGAGCAAACTCCAGAAGATAGTGAAGGACAGGGAAGCCTGGCATGCTGCAGCCCATGGGGTTGCAAACAGTTGGACATGACTTAGTGACAGAACAACATCAATGATTTTAGGAATTTGAGTGGATCTATCCCAGTCAAGTGTGTTCAAAGGCAATTTTACAAAGATGGGGTATAGTTCTCTTACAAATTGTCACCCAAAGCATAATATTTCAAGGCTCAGGAAACTGGTTTTCTATTTTTAAATTCATATTTTACTTGCTTTGTTTCAAAAGAGATTCTAAGTGTAGATTTAGCAAATTGATGTGGTTCAGGGAAATTTTGTGTTTATGCCTCTGTTTGGTTAATTTCTCTGCTCCATTCCCTTGAGAGTGGTTTTTTGAAGAATGATTATGACTCTTTTCAATGCTAACATTTTACATTCATTCTTCATCACACCCCAGACTGAAGATTTTTTCCCCTTATTTCTCTGTTCAAACTGTGGCTCTTCTTGCCTTTAAACCAGAACTATCATGCTGCCATCTCCGGGTGCAGAAGACTAGGATATTGATGCCTGAGGTGTGGTATCAAGCAGGATAACACATCTTTGCTTTCAGAGATGTATATCTCCATGCTTTTCCCTCTCCACTGTGTCCTTTTCAGGCCTTGTGTTAAGGGCTTGGGCATTATTGGGTTTGGGGATAAGCCTGAGGGGAGGGAGGGAGTGGGAAAGAAGCCTTAATGGAGGGGTAGCGTCATTCTAACAGGTTCATGTCAAAGGAATTTGATCCAGCACTGACAGTGGGCTAAGTGTAACTCTTTGACCCTTGTTGACATTTACATTTTAAAAAGTGAAAGAGTAAGTGTAGTACAAATATCTTTGGGAATTTGAACCTTCTGTTTATCGAGTATTTCTAAGTTTGCACATGGACATAATGTTATTAAATTGGGTGGGTTTTCATTTTGAAAACAACAAAAAGAGAGAGTGAGAGTCTATGTTACTCTAAGAAATCTAATTACCAAGTAGAACAGATTCTTAGTGTTGGTTGCTCAGAACATTCTGTCCCTAAGATCTTTGTACATCAGGAACCACATTATCATCACAAGGTTGTTTATTTAGTGCTCAGGGAATTGGGGCGAGCTGACTTAGCTCGATGTTGGTGCTGTCAAAGTAGATAGATATCTAATTCATTTGGTGTTATTCTTTTTTCCCTTTATAGGTGAACACCTATAAGTGATTTAATTTTTCATATTTTCCCTTTCTGGCTTCTGGGTTTTTGTTCATTCTGAGGAAAGTCTTTCCTACCTCTAAGTTATAAAAATAAAGTATAATACATTTTGATATTTAGTAGTATAAATCTTTATTTTTTTTCAGTATTCTCTTCTTGGCTCTTTGTGTTTCCATATAGATTTTAAAAATAAACTTGCCAATTTATGTACACACAGACACTGACACACGCACACACTGCAGCTGTCTGGATTTTAATTGGGGTTGCAATTAATCTAGAAATCAATTTAGAAAGAATTAACATATTTACAGTGGCTTCCCAGATGGCACTATTAGTAAAGAACCAGCCTGCTGATTCAGGAGACGTAAGACACACGGGTTCGATCCCTGGGTCTGGAAAATCCCCTGGAGAGGTAATGGCAACCCACTCCCCTATCCTTGCCTGGAGAATCCCATGGACAGAGGCGCCTGCGGGGCTACAGCTCATAGGGTGGCAAAGAGTTGGATACTACTGAAGTGACTTAGCATGAACCAGAACATATTTACAATATTGAGTTCTCCAATCCATTAACATGATAGATTCCTTCCTTTAATTATGTCTTCTTTAAGTAAGTAAGTAAGTAAAGTCATCAGTCGTGTCCGACTCTTTGTGACCCCATGGACTGCAGCCCACCAGCCTCCTCAGTCCATGAGATTCTCCAAGCAAGAATACTGGAGTGGGTTGCCATTTCCTTCTCCAGGGGATCTTCCCGACCCAGGGATCGAACCCGGGTCTCCCGCATTGGAGGCAGACGCTTTAACCTCTGAGCCACCAGGGAAGTCCTGGTGGTATTATGTCTTCTTTAACATCTTTCAATAATGTCTGAACTTCCATCTTCAGCCTTCCAGGTATTTTGTTTGAATTATTAATATTTTTAAGACTTGGTAGTTTTTCAATGCTATTTCTAAGTGACTTAGTTTTTAGAATTTCATTTTCTGATTTCTTGCTGCTGATATAGGAATAGAGCTGATTGTAAAAACTATACTGACATTGTGTTGCATGATCTTGTGGAAATAATTTAATTTTAATAGTTCATAGATTCTTTTTTGTTTTCTACATATGTAATACTTTTGTATGCAAATAGTCTTCTTTCTTCTTTAATTTTCTTGAACTTTCATTTCTTTTTCTTCCCTTGTTGCACTGCATAGAATCCTCAGCACAGTAATGAATAAAAGTGGTGATAGTGGCCATCCTTTTCTTGTTATGTACTGCAGGTGGAAGCTCCTGATACTTTAACATTAACTATGATATTTGTTCCTTTGTTTTTGTATATAGTTTTCAATCAAATTATGGAAGCTTCTTATTTCTGGATGGCTAAAAGTTTAAAAAATGTTTTGAATGGAAGTACAGTTAATTTATAATATTGTGTTAGTTTCAGGTGTATAGCAAAGTGATTTGGGTATTATATATATGCATCAGTTCAGTTCAGTTCAGTTCAGTTGCTCAGTCATGTCTAGCTCTTTGTGACCCCATGAATCACAGCACACCAGGCCTCCCTGTCCATCACCATCTCCCGGAGTTCACTCAGACTCACGCCCATCGAGTCAGTGATGCCATCCAGCCATCTCATCCTCTGTCGTCCCCTTCTCCTCCTGCCCCCAATCCCTCCCACATCAGGGTCTTTTCCAATGAGTCAACTCTTTACATGAGGTGGCCAAAGTACTGGAGTTTCAGCTTTAGCCTCATTCCTTCCAAAGAACACCCAGGGCTGATCTCCTTCAGAATGGACTGGTTGGATCTCCTTGCAGTCCAAGGGACTCTCAAGAGTCTTCTCCAACACCACAGTTCAAAAGCATCAATTCTTCTGTGCTCAGCCTTCTTCACAGTCCAACTCTCACATCCATACGTGACCACTGGAAAAACCATAGCCTTGACTAGACAGACCTTAGTTGGCAAAGTAATGTCTCTGCTTTTGAATATGCTATCTAGGTTGGTCATAACTCTTCTTCCAAGGAGTAAGCGTCTTTTAATTTCATGGCTGCAGTCACCATCTGTAGTGATTTTGGAGCCCCCCAAAATAAAGTCTGACACTGTTTCCACTGTTTTCCCATCTATTTCCCATGAAGTGATGGGACCGGATGCCATGACCTTCATTTTCTGAATGTTGATATATATATGCAATTCTTTTCATCAGCTATTTGATTCTTCTTTATTTTTCTACCTCTTTGTTGAAACTCTCACTGTGCTCATCCTTCTCCAGAGTTCAGTGAGTATCTTTATAATCATTACCTTGAATGCTTTATCAGATTGACTGCTTATCTTTACTTATCTTTATCTTTCCTTCCCCTGGGGCTTTGTCTTATTCCTTCTTTCGGATCATATTCCTCTGTCTGCTCATTTTGTCTAACTGTTCTGTTTATTTCTCTGTATTCAGTAGGTCAGTTATGTTTCCCAGTCTTGGAGAAGTGGCCATATGTAGGAGATGTCCTATAGATCACAGCAGTGCATTCTGCTCTGGTCATCAGAATTATGTGCTCTAGGGTTACCCCATATTGGGGGCTTCCCTGGTGGCTCAGCTGGTAAAGCATCTGCCTGCAATGCAGGAGACCATGGTTTGATTCCTGGGTAGGGAAGATCCCCTGGAGAAGGGATAGGCTATCCATTCCAGTATTCTTGGGTTTCCCTAGGAGCTCGACAGTAAAGAATCTGCTTGCAATGTGGGAGACCTGGGTTTGATCCCTGTGTTGGGAATGAACTACTTGGCCCCTTCTGTTGTGATAGGGTTGCCTATTGTGGGCATGCTGGTAGGTAGGGCTGGCTCCTGGTCTGGTTGACTGCCACTCTCTGCCTCTTATGGTGGCTGTCGACCCACTGGAAGGTGGGGCTGGGTCTTGGTGCAGCTGAGCACATGCCGGAGGGTTTTCAGGGCTGGTGCCAACCCATTAGTAGGTGAGGCCAGGTTCGCAAGTAGATGGCTGCTCAGCTTGTCCCAGTGAAGGACCTAAGCTGCTCCATTTTGTTAACAGAAAAACTCCATTTTGTAAGGTTCTGGGAAAAGAGCCTTTGGAAATCCAAGAGCCTTTGGAAATCCCCTGACCTCACCCCACCGCCCACGAGCCAATCGGACCCCAGACCAAAATCTCCTGACTTAATGCTCAGGAACTTGTGGTCTACCTAGACAATAGGGACCAATCAAGAACCAACACACAACCCTTCGAAAGAAAGTAACCAACCAGACGTTCCCCTACCTAGAAATCCTTTTTTTTCCACGTATACTCCCTATATAAGCAATATAATCCCAAACCCGGGGCTCCTCCCTATAGCCGCTGTGTCTGTATCGGTGGGAGCCCCAACTCGAGCTTGGTAATAAAAACTCTCTTGCTTTTGCATCGGATATTGGCTCCCTGGTGGTCATTGGGAGATTTCGCGACTTGGGCATAACACCAGGACTTGGGCCTGTCTGCTGGTGGTGAGTAAGCCCCTGGTACCAATAGGCTAGAGAGTGAAAGTGAAGTTGCTCAGTTGTGTCTGACCCTTTCCGACCCCATGGACTGTAGCCTACCAGGTTCCACCATCCATGGGATTTTCCAGGTAAGAATGCTGGAGTGGGTTGCCATTTCCTGGAGGACTCCAAAATGGTCCTCATTAGCATCAGTGCTCTCGTAGGAGAAAGAACGCCCCAAAACAGCTGCACAAGTTTTACGAGCAGAATCTT
>SJXQ01004257.1:0-18639 GCA_006408695.1 Aepyceros melampus | reverse complement strand
GGAGGGGGGAGGTGGGGGTCGGGATTAGGAGTTCATGTACACTCGTGGCTGATTCATGTCAATGTATAGCAAAACGAATACAGTATTGTAAAGCAAAACAAACTAAAAAATAAAAATTAATTAAAAAAAGAAAAAAATGTAAAAAAAAAGCTATAAAACATATTTTCTGAGAAGTCAGATTATTCATAAAGTGTTATTATTATAATAAAATGGTTTTATAGTAAAAAAAATGATCGATAATAACAACTGTTGGTAAAGACGTGGGGAACTTGGAACCTTATACGTTGTTGAAGAGAATAGATAATAACAACTGTTGGTAAAGACGTGGGGAAATTGGAACCCTTATACGTTGTTGAAGAGAATATAAAGTGGTGCAGCTGCTGTGAAAACAGTTTGGAAATTTTTTTATTAAGTTCAACAAAGAGTTTCTGTTTGATTCAGCAATTCCATTCTTAAAAGTATATGTGAAAGACAAATGCAAACGTATATCCACACAAAAACTTGCACACAGGCCACTCATAACAGCCACAAAGTAGAAACAATTCAAATGTCCATCAACTAATAGATTCACAAAATGTGGTATATCCGTGCAATGGAATATTATTCAGCCACAAAAAAGAGTGCCATGCTGACGGATGGGACAGCAGAAACGAGCTTCCTCATGGTAAGTGAGAGAAAGCAACCTCAAGAGACCACATCTAACGTAACTCCCTTTATAGGAAACGTCCAGGAGAGACAAATCCTTAGAAACAGGAAGTTGACTAGTTGGAACTAGGGGGAAATGAGGAGTGGCTGATAATGAAGTATGAGGTGTCTTTGGTTAGGCAGGGTGATAAAAATGTTCTAAAATCAGACCGTGATAATAGTCACACAATTGTGTGAGTATATTAAAACTACTAAATTATACACCAAATAGGATGTGAGTTATATATCAATAAAACAGTTTTTAAAAGAAGGCATTAGGCTCTTCTGGGAAGAAGAGTTAAAACATGAGAGAGATTTGTGGCTGGCTTTGAAGATGGAGAGGGGGCCATCTGAGGAAGAACGGGGACAATTTCCAGAAGCAGAAGTCAGGCATCGAGGAAATGGGGATCTCAGGTCTACAACCACAAGGAGCTAAATTCAGGCACCAACCTGAATGATCCTAGAGGTCGAGTCTTGTCCAGGACCTTCGGAGAGGAACACAGCCCTAATAGCATCTTGATTTTGGCTGTCCAAGACCCTGAGCAGAGGACCAGCCCTGCCTCTCCCAGACCACTGTTCTGCAGAACTAGGAGCTGATAAGCTCTCTTTTAAGCTGCTAAGTTTGTGGTAAATTCATTGGCATGCAGCAAAAACCAATACAGCCTGCTGTTAATGGTATGGATTTTCTCTCTTTCTTCAAACCATACTGCCGCTCTCTGCCTGCAAACTTGTCAAACCGGAATTGTTAGAAATAGTGAAGCAGTAGAGCTCAAATACATGAAATTGTGAGGGGTTATCTCCAGCATTCAGCGCTCTGAAAAGATGTAAAAGGACACCGAAGAGAAATAAAATAAAAATGGATTTAAAAAGTAAAAGTATGACAAAAGATGAAATGTTTTATCATTAAGTGTTAAAGGACAAGGGATTAAAATGCAGTCTAAACATTTTATTGGCCACTATAAAAACAGCAAACCTACAAAGTGATGAGAATCCAAAGAGAAATCTACTAGATATTAAAGTGACAAGCTAAAAGGCAATTTGCGTCTTCCAGTTTATTGAGATATAGCTGATGTGCAGCACTGTATAAGCTTAAGGTGTACGGCATAGTGATTTGACTTACATGAAATGACTACTGAAAGGCAACTCTAGCAGTTAAAAATTATTTTAAAACTTTTTAGATATTAATTTTTAGAACACAGATTTCAAAAATTGAAAGAATCATTGGCAAGAATAGAAAGCTTCTTAATTAAAAAAGACTTAGAAGCTAAATAAGCAGGACCTTATAATCAAAATCATTGTTTCAACACATAATCCAACACTCCCCAGAGGCAATTTAAGACTAAGGTCATCAACACCTGAGATCCCAAGAAGGTAAGGAAAACACACGAAGCCCTGGGGCGAGGTGGGCGCCTGACAGGGTGTGCCAGCCCTCAGCCTCAGGGGCTAGTGGCTACTGAGGGCCAGAAGGACCCTGTGTCCCAGATCCTGTCCATTTCACTCTTTGGCCGATGATGCAGACTGCCGTCCAGGAAGCTGCTGCATTCAGAAGCCCTCAAAGATTTCCGAGTACAGCTTTTTCCAGCCACGCTCACCCCTGCCTCCACCCAGAGTCCAGGGCTCCTGTCTTCTGCTGGGGGCCTGTGCCCTGCATGGAGGGATCGCTCCCCTGGGCCTGGGGAGGCCTACCATCCTCCGGAAGCTGCCCTCAGCCCCTCACCTCTCTCCAGGCATCTATCAGGCGCATTCTGCTCCACAGAAAGCCTGCCTGGAATCAAAATTCTCCCATTGCAGCCTGGATCCCTTGGACACAAAACTCGCATTGTTGACCATGACCTACCTAACCCTGACCCCAGGAAAACTCAGGCCACGCCCTCCACAGACAGCCGTGGAGGAGACCCAAAGACCTAAGGTGGCCCAGAAACCTGTAAAGACGCTGAACATGGTTAGTCTCCAGGGGTAGGACAGGACAACGCTCGTCCACAGCCCTTAGTTCGCCGTGGCGAAAGCAATCACTATGGGACTGAAGACGCACAAGCCCCACGTGAAAACCAGCACACACGCTCTTTCCCTCCTGACTCAGACGCCCAGGTCTGAAGCATCACCAAGGGGTTCACCATGCTTGCTCAGCAACCGCCCACTGCAGAGGGGTGCCCGGAATGCGCCCCTCTCCTCCTGGATCTCATATAATTATCCCGTGGCTCCTCTTTGTAAATATCATGAAGGGCGGGGGGCTGCTGCAGAGGAAGTGGAGGAGCCACTCTGCAAGGTCTCCAGGTCATACCCAGAGAGGAGCTCAGCCTCTCCTGCAAAGGCGCTGGGATCTTTGCCCAGGCTCATTAAAAAAGAGCCTGGGTCTTTCAGAATACAGCAATCGCCCAGTTCCCAGACATCAAATTCCTCTGTTTCTCAGGACAGCGCTAGTGAGGTCCCACCAATCTCCGAGTCAAAGGAACACATAACTACCCTCCAAGAGAAGGTTGGAATAAAGGCATGGCTCTTCTCTAGCTGAATGTCAGCCTTTCTTCCAGGAGAGGTGGATGGTGAAAGCGCAGTAACCCTCAAGGAGGGACAGTGCACAAAGCCCAAGCCTTTGAAGGCAGCAGTATTCCCAGGAGAGGGCAGAAATGAACAAGAACAGGGAGAAGGCAAACACGACCAGCGCCTGCACCAACAGGGGTACATGTCTAAGTGCATATGGTTTAGAAGCGTTTCCCCAGTGCCTCAGTCGGTACAGAATCTGCCTGCAATGCAGGAGACCTGGGTTTGATCCCTGGGTCGGGAAGATCCCTTGGGGAAGGGATGGAAACCCACTCCAATATTCTTGCCTGGAGAATTCCATGGACAGAGGAGCCTGGTGGGCTACAGTCCATGGGGTTGCAAAGAGTCAGATACGACTGAGCAAAATCTCACAAAAGCAGGGGTCCCCATCTCAGGATCTTGCTGCCAACCCCCAGAAATCAATTCCTGTTTGCTTTCAGCATCATTTCCCTAGCTTGTCATATAAACAGAAACCTGTTTAAGACCTCTTTCTGAGAGATGTTTACTCCGTATCACTGTATTGTAAGGAGAGAGACGTCACCATATTCATGATGGGTCCACATGGGCCTAATGGATCTTGGACGCAGAACAGAGATGAAAGGCAATCTAATGCATTGAACAAGGTTATCGTGCCCTACAGTGAATGAAACCACAGTGGCTGTACCAGCCAGCATCCTGGCAGGACACAGAATCCAACTCAGATGTTTCCAGGGGAAAGAATGAAGAGCTGTGGGCGGGATAAGTGGACACACGAGGATGCTGTGGCTCCCAGAGCCCAGCAGGGGTGCGCGTTGTCATTGCCATCACCACCCAAGCAGAAGGGGTGGAAATGGCCCAACAAAAGCCCACGGAGTGGTGGCCATAGGGATGGGGCTGCCTGCAAGGAACCAGAGTCATACAGGGATGCAGTGGCTGCCAGAGGAAGACAGCCCAGAGTGGAGCAGGAGAGGCAGGGATCCACCCAGCGCCCTCTCTCTGCTCCAGCTGTCAGCTACTGCCTCCCAAATGCCAAAGCCAGTGAGAAGCCAGCCAACAAGGAAGATAGCAGTGCAGACTGTAGGAATGAGCTTCCTGGTCGCAGAGCAGAGAAGGGTGTGGGGTGGACGGGGGGGATGGGGCAGACAGTAACCACGCAGTGATCACTGATACTTAATTAAGAAAGTGCCTAGAAAGACCCGGATGCTGGGAGGGATTGGGGGCGGGAGGAGAAGGGGATAACAGAGGGTGAGATGGCTGGATGGCACCACCGACTGGATGGACGTGAGTTTGAGTGAGCTCTGGGAGCTGGTGATGGACAGAGAGGCCTGGTGTGCTGCAGTCCATGGGGTCGCAAAGAGTCGAACATGACTGAGCGGCTGAACTGAACTGAAGATAGTGCCGCTCCTGTAGGACAGAGTTCCTCTACCACAACACGGTCGGCACGGGGGCAGAGCCCTCTTTGCTGTCCTGAGCAACATGAGATGTGCTAACAGCATCCCTGGACTCTGCTCACAGCCCCCCATTCGTGGCACCAAAACAGTCTCCTGGCATTGCCAACTGTTCCCTGGAGCAGTGGGCAAGTGCAGGCTCAGCTGAGGACCACAGCTGTGGTAAGAGTATGTGACTACAAGACAAGGTCAGGCTTCATATGTGTGCATGCATGCTCAGCCGTGTCCAGCTCTTTGTGACACCGTGGACGATAGATAGTCCACCAGGCTCCTCTGTCCATGGGATTCTCCAGGCCAGAATACTGGCGTGAGTTGCCATTTTCTCCTCCAGGGGATCTTCCCAACCCAGGGATCAAACCCAGGTCTCCCGAATTGCAGGCAGATTCTTTACTGTGTGAGCCACATAGCAAAGCATCAACAGTAAGAAAAACAGCTTTTGTGAAGTCCGACACTGCACCTTCCCTGGTGACTGCCCCAGTTCAGAGAGAGATGACGTGGATAATGAACTAAAGAGACTTGTAAGGTAGACAACAAAATCAATATGAAAATCCTCCTACTAGAAATGTGGGGAAATACAGCTAAAAGGAAAAAAATAATGCATGAACCAGAAGACATGTGGTAGGTGTGTGGACTGCCCTGCACAGCGCTGGAGCAGGAGAGGGGAGTCACACAAACCAGGAAGCCGAGGACAAGTTTTGCAGGAGGCTTTGCAGGAGTGAACTCTCAGGAGACTGAGATGCACATGACAAAGTCAGGGCTCCTAATGTAGTGGCTGGGAAAAAATGTCCTCGCCAGCCCCAGGACAGGACAGGAGGTAGATGACTCGCTAGACTCGGGGAGGGGAAAAATGCCTTCCTTAGCCTTCTTCATTTGATGCCATAGTTAGAGGAAACTTTAAGCTGAGAAGTTAAGTGGGAGAAAATGGAAAACATTGCACAGGAGCAAAAGCCAAGCTGCGGTGCTGGTTGAGTTAAGCAGAAAACCCCATGGATTCCACTGAGGAAGAAAATACCCTGGCAATGAACTTGAAAGAAAATATTATACAACACTCGACTTCGATGGAAACTCAGCAGATGAGCATTAAATATCCTACATCAGACAGCAGAAACTACAGACAAGAGAAGTCGAAATCACACAAAAAGAGCAAGACTCTAGAAATTAAAAAGGGCAGGTTTGAAAAGAGAAATGAACTACTAGAATTTTAAAATGTTGTTGCTGTTGTTGAATACAACACTCGACTTCGATGGAAACTCAGCAGATGAGCATTAAATATCCTACATCAGACAGCAGAAACTACAGACAAGAGAAGTCGAAATCACACAAAAAGAGCAAGACTCTAGAAATTAAAAAGGGCAGGTTTGAAAAGAGAAATGAACTACTAGAATTTTAAAATGTTGTTGCTGTTGTTGTTATTCAATCCAACTCTTGAAAGGCCAAACTCCATGGAAGAGTTTTAAGATTAGAAGCAGCAGAAGAATTGCACTTCTGAGCCAATTATAAGAAGTCAAAGTGAGGGGCTGTCTGATTTTATCATTGAAATAATATCATAGCAACTAAAGGATCATCAATTCTTAAGGAAATCAACCCTGAATATTCATTGGAAGGACTGATGAAGCTGAAGCTCCAATTCTTTGGCCACCTGATGTGAAGAACTGACTCATTTGAAAAGACCCGGATGCTGGGAAAGATTGAAGGTGGGAGGAGAAGGAGACGACAGAGGATGAGATGGTTGGATGGCATCACCGACTCAGTGGGTATGTTTGAGCAAATTGAGGGAGATAATGAAGACAGCGAAGCCTGGTGTGCTGCAGTCCGTGGGGTCACAAAGCATCAGACATGACTTACGGAATGCACAGCAGCAACAGCTAAAGGCTACTTGCTGTGAGGTTAATGCCAGCTATGCGGAAATGAGCCCTAAGGCCAAACTGGAGGAACTACGGATTGCGTACTGCCCACTGCACAGCAGAAGACCTTAGTGATAGGAAAATGGGTCAGTCCATGCATGCAATAGATTAGCTCACACTATGAAGTTGTGTTTAATGTAATTTCTTAATGAGGACTCCTTTGCAGAGTTATTTCCTTGTATTCCTATCTCACTTCTTTCTGGAACACGCCACAAATTTACAGAATCAGAAAGGTGGTAAGGACTTCACTGCCTGTGAATCAATGTCGTGTGATGTTTTCTGAGAAACTCCCCCACCAGCATTTATTCACTCCACAAGTGCTTATGGAGTATCCACCATATACTGTCTACTCTGATGGAGGAGGAGGAGGGGGAGGAGGGAACAGGGAGAGGAAGAATAGGAGAAGAAGAAGAAGAAGGGGAAGGGGATGAGGAAAAAGAAGTAAATTACATTGTATGTTGACAGTGGTAAAGGTTTTGATGAAAAGAAATATGGGCTCCTCACCCCAGTGTACGTGTTGGCAAGGCAACCATGACCAACTCTTTGTTATTGTAAATTTCCCATAAACAAGCAGATATTTTCCTACCCCTTTTCTTGCTGGCTTTCATGATCTCCAAGCTATCAGTGATATATTCCGTCATTTGTGATATAAACTAAAACCTAGGCATATGGTCATCTTTCTTTCTTGTTGCTGCTTAAGTCACACACAGAGAGACTGCCTGAGGTGGACCGCTCAGCCTGGGACAGCCCTCCCGAGTAAGGCATGGAGAAGCAGGACAGCCATCAGCCTGCCAGGTGATCCTACGGCCCACCCTTCGCCCAGGTCAACAATCAGCAGCATTAATGAAGACTGAAAATGGACTGAAAGCCCAGGTGTTGCTCTGCAGCCAAAAGGACCCCCAGGTCTCCGGAAAGCAAAATCCACAGCTAGCTGGCTCCCAGGGGAGATGCGTTTGTCCTCGTGGGAACTCACTGAATGGCAGGGAATAGTCCCTTGGGACGGTGCATGCTTAATAGAGACCGCTGACATTTCTGCACAGTAACCCAGTGCCCCTCCCTCCCCACACATGGAAAAGGCTGCTCAGGATGAGCGGGGAAAGATGGATGAGAGAGGAGAAAGAGCCACCCATAACGTGGATTTCAGGTTAGGGTGACAACAGATGCAGGTCCTCCACTGAGGCACCTGCTGGAAGGGAGCGTGAGCTGGAAAAGACGAGGAGAGAATCCCAGCCTCAGCCCCAGGCAGACACAGCTCTGCCGTGAGACCCACTTTCACACTTCTGGGCGCCAGCAACATAGAATAATAAATCTGCGTTGTTTGAAGCCACTCCGCTTTGTGTCATTTGTCAGAACCCAGCCACAGGAAACTAGCGCAGGCATCTTCAGAGCACTGGACTCCACAGCAACTCGCCAGGGCACATCCATCCCCTTCACCAGTGCTCACTGCCACGGGAGACGGCCACGGACCAAACAGACGCATCCGTGCCACTGTGAGCTCACAGCCTACCGGGGAAGATCGACAGAAAGCAAGATCATTTCCACTTATTTCCTGAAAACCCTTGAAGAGAAGCAGAGTGACCCCTGTCTCCACCCATGGGCTGTGGAGGGGCTGCTTCAGGGGGTAGTCAGGGAGGGCCTCTCTGAGGTGGTGACATTTGGGTTGAACTCAGAAGGAGGTGAGTGAACTGGGTATGGAAGAGCCAGAGAGCCCGTTCCAGGCAGAGGACACAGAGAATGGAAAGGCCAGAGGGGCAACGATCTCCAGGTAGAAGAAGGAGACCCCTGTAGATGGACAGAGAGGCAAGTGCTACTGCTTTAGGGGGGAAGAGATCACATGAGGGGCCAGAAGACTTGCAGAGTCAGATCACAGGAGTTACTCAGTGCATGTGAAATCAAGGGAATCTGGGTGAAACCTTACATCCACCAATCACGTGAGATGTCCTAGGGGCTGGTTCTCTGAAGAACACGCNTCAGCAGCATTAATGAAGACTGAAAATGGACTGAAAGCCCAGGTGTTGCTCTGCAGCCAAAAGGACCCCCAGGTCTCCGGAAAGCAAAATCCACAGCTAGCTGGCTCCCAGGGGAGATGCGTTTGTCCTCGTGGGAACTCACTGAATGGCAGGGAATAGTCCCTTGGGACGGTGCATGCTTAATAGAGACCGCTACATTTCTGCACAGTAACCCAGTGCCCCTCCCTCCCCACACATGGAAAAGGCTGCTCAGGATGAGCGGGGAAAGATGGATGAGAGAGGAGAAAGAGCCACCCATAACGTGGATTTCAGGTTAGGGTGACAACAGATGCAGGTCCTCCACTGAGGCACCTGCTGGAAGGGAGCGTGAGCTGGAAAAGACGAGGAGAGAATCCCAGCCTCAGCCCCAGGCAGACACAGCTCTGCCGTGAGACCCACTTTCACACTTCTGGGCGCCAGCAACATAGAATAATAAATCTGCGTTGTTTGAAGCCACTCCGCTTTGTGTCATTTGTCAGAACCCAGCCACAGGAAACTAGCGCAGGCATCTTCAGAGCACTGGACTCCACAGCAACTCGCCAGGGCACATCCATCCCCTCCACCAGTGCTCACTGCCACGGGAGACGGCCACGGACCAAACAGATGCATCCGTGCCACTGTGAGCTCACAGCCTACCGGGGAAGATCGACAGAAAGCAAGATCATTTCCACTTATTTCCTGAAAACCCTTGAAGAGAAGCAGAGTGACCCCTGTCTCCACCCATGGGCTGTGGAGGGGCTGCTTCAGGGGGTAGTCAGGGAGGGCCTCTCTGAGGTGGTGACATTTGGGTTGAACTCAGAAGGAGGTGAGTGAACTGGGTATGGAAGAGCCAGAGAGCCCGTTCCAGGCAGAGGACACAGAGAATGGAAAGGCCAGAGGGGCAACGATCTCCAGGTAGAAGAAGGAGACCCCTGTAGATGGACAGAGAGGCAAGTACTACTGCTTTAGGGGGGAAGGGATCACATGAGGGGCCAGAAGACTCGCAGGGTCAGATCACAGGAGTTACTCAGTGCATGTGAAATCAAGGGGATCTGGGTGAAACCTTACATACACCAATCACGTGAGATGTCCTAGGGGCTGGTTCTCTGAAGAACACGTACTCTGCTCCCATTCATAACTGATACACACAACTCATCTTTCCCACTGGAATAAAAAAGTTGTTACATATCAAGACCAATTAAAAAGACTAACACGGGGCTTCCCTGGTGGCTCAGTGGCAAAGAATCCACCTGCCAATGCAGGAGACACGGCTTCTGTCCCTGGTCTGGGAAGATTCCACATGTAGCGGAGCAACTAACCTGTGAGCCACAACTATTGAGCCTGAGCTACAGAGCCTGGGAACTGCAGCTCCTGAGCCCACGCGCCACAGCTGCCGAGGCCTGCACACCCAGAGCCCCTGCTCCACAGTAAGAGTCACTGCAGGGAGAAGCTCGTGCGCTGCAACTAGACAAGAGACCCTGCTCTCCACAACCAGAGAAAAGCCTGCAGCACAGCAGCAAAGACCTAGCGCAGTCAAAACTAAGTGTGCTATTGTGCTCAGTCCCTTCATTCATGTCCGACCCATGGACCACAGCCCACCAGGCTCCTCTGACCATGGGGTTCTCCAGGCAAGAATACTGGAGTGGGTTGCCATGCCCTCCTCCAGGGGGTCTTCTCCACCCAGGGACTGAATCTGCATCTTCTCCATCTCCTGCATTCAGGCAGATTCTTGACCACTGAGCCACCTGGGAAGCCCAGAGGCTCAGTGACAAAGAATTCAATAAATTAAAACATTTTTAAAAAACACTAACATTGTGTTAGGTTGACCTATGAATTAATTTGGTATAAGCCAGGCTAAGTTGTAGATGAATGGAATAAAGGACTATCTGGAAAAATAACTGAATAAAGAAAAAAAACTTATTTTGGAAAATAGCAAGTGAGAAATCTAATGATCCCTCGCAGAGTTAGAGGGGCTGTGAATGTTCAGGGCAGATCTGAGTATCAGCCTCAGTAGTATTCTGTTTTGTTGATGGTGATGAATATATTTTCTGATGTAAACTGAGGAGCCATTCCTGTGGAACTCAAACACCCTTTCACTTGACTATTTTGAACTTTATTTAACTCCCACTATGCATTAAAAAAAAGTGTCTAAAAAATTCCAGTTCTAGGAATGTTGTCTAACTGGTCGGCACAAAGATTTACCCATAAAGACATTCATGATATCATTTTAACAGTGGCAAAGATACAGAAACACAAGATTCACAGATGGGTAAAATAATTTATATAACATTCAGAAGTGGGTTATTATGCAGCTATTAAGTTTTGTGTTGAAAGAAAAATTACTATAGTTAGAATTTATTGAGCCCTGCCTTGTGAAATCTTAAAGGAGAGCCCCGCATATCAGCTCATTTAAACCTCATGATGACCCTACGAAGTATACACTAGTATTATACTCCTCTTTTCAAATGAGAAAATAAGGTACAGAGATGTCAAGTAACTTGCCTAAGGATAGACACACTGCTAGTAATTCTGAGAGGAGGTGAGAAAGCCAAAGAAATTAACTAGCAATTTCTAAAATGAATCCACTATCTAAAAATAAATCGTAAACAAAAGCATTGAAAGCTCACCAATACTTTTTAACAAATCAGTGTCAGTGTTTGTACAACTTTCTGAGGTGTTACCGTCCCCATGGCTGCCCAGCAGATTGTGACAAAGTGGCGATGTGTCTTGGGACGATGGGTCCTTAGAGCGCTGTTTCCAGCATCGAGTTTCAAATGGGCGGCTCTGGACAGAAGGGCTTAACTGGTGTGAAGGGAGAAAGGAGGAAGTGAGTAACTGAGTGGCAGACCTCAGCTTCTTACCCTCCGTGAAACCCACAGCCCTCTGAGGTTTCGCTGAGTCATGATGACTTCCCCCCACCCGGTCTGACACTGAGGTTTCACCCAAGAATGTCAGCACTGGAGAAGGGTCTTGGAGGGGCATCTCGTCCAGCCCACACATCCTGCACACATTCCAGAAAAGCATGCTCTTCTTTCCATGATGGAATTGCCCTTCCCTGAGGAAAGATATGCCTCAGACTCAGGAAATCTTATCCGTCATGTCAAGCACTGTCATTTGTAGAGATGAAGCAGTCTCCCTGGTTTGAAGGTCTGCGGTAGATTAGAGATGACCACAGATTTTTGGACACGTTTCCCATTGAGATAGGGAATGAAAATTAGATCTATGTCCCCTCCCATATATCTAGGCAGAATCCACGACTGCCCAGTAGATTGTGACAAAGTGGTGATGTGCCTTTCTCTAGCTCAAGCCTTGAGAGACTTGTCGACTGAAAAGATGAACAATGTGAGAGTTGCAAGTTAAGTTTCATTTGGGGCAAAATGAGGACTGCAGCCCGAGAGACAGCACCTCAGATAGCTCTGAGAGACTGCTCCAAAGACATAGTGGGGTAATGTCAATATATAAGATTTTGGTGAAAAGGGGAGTTCAGTGCAATCAAGGACTGACTTTACAAAAGGCTTTCTGCTAGTCATGGATGGAGGAGCCTGGTAGCCTACAGTCCATGGGGTCACAAAGAGTTGGACACGACTGAGCGACTTTCTTTTCTTTCTTCTTTCTTTCTGCTAGTCACAAGGAGCTGATGTCATCATGGAGGGATTTAGTGAGTTTCTAAATATGAAGAGATGCAAGGACTGGGATCATGAAATCAGTTCCTGAAAATATCTATCTAAGGACTCTTTCCACCAGTTTCCTTGGAGGACAGAGTGCCTCACTCTCCACCTGGAACAGCCTTCAGGACATGAGAAAAGTCAGCAGCTACACAGGGGTCAGTCTCCGCAGAGGCGGACGGCAAATGCCCTTGGCAAGCACCAGTTTGTAGTCGATAGGGGCAGCTTCCACTTCTGGTCTTTACAACACTTGCTGTTGGGTTCCAGCCACCTGACTGGGAGAAGCCCAAGCCACATGAAGAGGCTGTACATAGACGCTCTGGTCAACAGACCCTGATGAGCTCCCAGCTGACAATCGGCATTGACTGCCAGGCATGCCAGTGCGCCATCTTGGATGTCAAGCCCAGTGGAGGCTTGAAATAATTGCAGCCCCCGCCATGCAGACCACAGCTGCATGAAACAGCCCATATAAGGACTGCTCAGGTGAGCCCAGCCCACCCAACAGAACCATGGAAAATAATAACGAGTTGGTGCTTAAGCCACTAAGTATTGGGGTGGTCTGTTTGCAGAAATAGTTAACCAGAGCAAAGTCTGGTTCACACACCCTGCATCCTGGAAAGTCAGTGTCCAAAAAAGAAAAGAATTAGGAGCCTTTATTTCATTTGATAAATACCTATCGAGTCTTTTCTGTGGTCTAAGAAAGGTTCAGGATGCAACAAACAGAATAAAAATGGTTCCCATTCTCATGGGATTTGCAGTCTAACATGGAGTAGCGTACTGTGCGCAGTAGCTCAGTTGTGTCCGTCTCTTTGCAACCTCAAGGACTATAGCCTGCCAAACTCCGCTCTCCATGGGATTTCCCAGGCAAGAATACTGGAGTGGGTTGTCGTTTTCCTCTCCAGGGGATCTTTACAATCCAGGGATCGAACTTACCTCTCTTGTGTCTCCGGCATTGATAGGTGAATTCTTTACCACTGAGCTGCCTGGGAAGCCCAAAACATGGAGTAGAAGAAGGGAGAAAATGTCAGGTAATGATACAGGCCATAAAGATAATTTAAATACAGAAATAAATGTGACTTTGAACCATATAGATATTAATATTAATATTGCTACTTTCTAGCTGCAAGCAACTAGCTTCTTTCTATTAATCTTAATGCAGTGTACCTTTTTCCACCTCTTTAATTTCAACCTTTTTGTGTGATCTTACATTTTACTCTTGTAAACAAGATATAGTCTGATTATACATCTTCTGATAGACTTTTTTCAGGCCTCATCATGTGGCATGCAGGATCTTAGTTCTCTGACCAGGGATCAAACCTGTGCCCCCTGCATTGGGAGCATGGAGTCTTAACCCCTGGACCGCCAGGGAGTCCCTGGATTACGCATCTTCTAATGGTTACACTCATGCATTCGTGTTTGTTGTAGCTACTGATGTCCTTTGGATTTATTCTTCCATATTGTTTTCTATTTTTCACACTGTGCTTTAGTGCTTCTTCTCAATCATTAACTCTCGTCTACAGCATCTCCTCCAAGTCTCTACTCCAGGGCCAGCTTCTGTTCAAACATCTCACACCTCTGATGTGTCTGTTAGACACTATCTCGGTAAATAACAGAACTCCCCATTAAGCCCCACTCAGCGGTCTTCATGTCACATCCACACAGAGTGAGTCCCATCTGTCTTGGATCTGACTGCATTGCCAATACTCTAGTCCATCACACTCGTCCCACCCCAAGTCCTCTCCCAGTAACACCTTCTGTCACCTCAAGTGGCAGCTTTCCCAGGACACCGTTCCATTTTGCTATCACCGCCTTCATATGTGGTGGCCACATCTGAAAGAACCGGCCATGGAGTATTCTGAGCTCTTTCAAGAAAAATGAGACTATTAGCTCCCTCGTTTAGATAAACACCACCATCGCAGGATCTAAGCTCGCACTGGCTCTGGGTGTGCATGGCTGCCTCCCAGCAAACTCCCTGTCATCCAAAGTCTCTACATCATGTCCCTGCCACCGTGCAATCTCTTCTCCACCTTGGGGGTTCCAGCCAACTTGTCACCCAGGACATCGTTCCATTTTGCTATCACCGCCTTCATATGTGGTGGCCACATCTGAAAGAACCGGCCATGGAATATTCTGAGCTCTTTCAAGAAAAATGAGACTATTAGCTCCCTCGTTTAGATAAACACCACCATCGCAGGATCTAAGCTCGCACTGGCTCTGGGTGTGCATGGCTGCCTCCCAGCAAACTCCCTGTCATCCAAAGTCTCTACATCATGTCCCTGCCACCGTGCAATCTCTTCTCCACCTTGGGGGTTCCAGCCAACTTGTCTTAAGGCAGGAACCAGGCTGCACAATTATCCCAATCAGACTTCATCTCGTCAGAGTCAGTCCACGGCTCCAGGATGTCAGCGTATTTTGGGATTTCTTCCAACAGCATGTCACCCACAGAAGTAGATGTTTCCTTTATCCAAGTCTCTCTCCCTGTGATTTCCATGGCCCTGGTCCAATCATTCTTTACATTTTTTTGTCTTACTGACTGGAAACACAGTCACACCTGTTGGCACTGTGTGGAGGGTGGCTGCAGGAAAAGGACTCCCAGAGAATTTGCACATAAAGCCTCTCTCAGCTTAAGTAGCAAAACTCTCACCTAATGGGTATGATTGGCCATCTGAGGGACCCACCTGACGGGTGGCCAATGTGGGACAGGAAAGCTTGAGGACATCCAAAAGACCAACCAAGAGAAACCTCAGGAAGGCTGGGCTGTGCTGTAATTGGCATGCAATGAGCAGAAATATGCCCGTGTGTGTGAGGGGTGGGTCATTAACAGCAACCAATGTTTCCTTAAAGAAGAGAGAGACTCTCAGAAGCAAACACTCTTGGCGTCCTAGATTTGACCACATTATGAACTGAACTGTCTCCCCTCAACAACTCCTGCGTTGAAAAACCAACCCCCAGTGTCTCAGCACAAGTATGTGGAGACAGGGTCTGTGAGGAGGTACTAAGCTAAAATGAGGTCACTGGGGTGGGACCTAGTCCACTATGACCAGCATCCTTATGAGAAGAGAAGACCAGGACACGGACACACGCAGGAAAGACCATGTGAAACACAGGAGGAAGTCAGCCGTCCCCAAGCCAAGGAGAGAGGACTCAGAAGAAACCTACCCTGTGAGAGCCTTGATCTTGGACTCCCAGCCTCCAGAGTCATGAGAGAATAAACATGTGTTGCATCAGCCACGCTGTCTGTGGCACTTTCTCACGGCAGCCAGGGCAAAACACTGCCGCTGCAGACGCTAGCTTGCACTAGCTCAGACCATAAGGACTCGTCTGGCAAGGCCACCTCTGAGAGGCAGTGACTCAGACCGCCTTTCTGAGATCAACCAGCTTCCTCTATGCTGACTGTGGGCTCCCAGGAAACCACCTTTTCCGTGCCTTTTCTTGAGGTCAGGCTGTCTCCAGCACTTACTTCTCAGGCCTGTTTCTCCTAAAATCTGGCAGATGTGTTCCATGCGTGTGCTCACACACATTAGTGAGCACACCTACAAGCATCTGTGCTCCATGACGACAGCCCCAGGTGGACAGGTGCACCAGCCTGGGGGAGATGGGCAGATCTACAGGCTAAGGGAAAACTGGCAAAATAGAGTTTGTAACGATGCGAAGTTGAAAGCCAGATACTGAACATTAGTGAAGGATAGTGAATGAGCCCTGATTAGGCCATTTATGGTACCGTCCAGGTAGCCAGAGAGTGGTGCTCAAGCACTTTGCTATCTGCTTACCGTGTTCTTGGAAATACAACAACACTGATGCAATCTAGAGATGGTGGCTGTTTGCTTTTCAGTCTGGCCTATTGGAAGCCGAGAGGGAGGGGCTGTGGTACATGCATCAGGAGGAGATACATCGGTCTAGGTATCCAGCCCCTCTTGCATCCTGCCTAGCTCTGCACATGACTGGCCCAGCACAAGTCTCCTGGTGAAAGGAGTTCTGGGGATGGGGACAAGGGGCGAGGGGTCTCAGACACTTGGTACTTCTTTGTTTAATGCAAAAAGTTACTGAGAGCAGCATGGAGGTTCAGCATTTTCCCAGCAGCTTCTCTTGGCCTCTGGGTGCTAGCAAGAAAGTTCCCGTGACCAGGGAGGGCCTCCCCCAGCCCAGGCCTGGTCTTAGGGCCTCCGAGAATCTGAGCGCTCTGTCTGAAACACCGAGGTCCTCACTGGCTCCTTCTTTCCTCTGATCCTTCTGGAGAAACGGCAGATTGAATTCCATCATTCTCCCAGCAGATCTACAGGCTAAGGGAAAACTGGCAAAATAGAGTTTGTAACGATGCGAAGTTGAAAGCCAGATACTGAACATTAGTGAAGGATAGTGAATGAGCCCTGATTAGGCCATTTATGGTACCGTCCAGGTAGCCAGAGAGTGGTGCTCAAGCACTTTGCTATCTGCTTACCGTGTTCTTGGAAATACAACAACACTGATGCAATCTAGAGATGGTGGCTGTTTGCTTTTCAGTCTGGCCTATTGGAAGCCGAGAGGGAGGGGCTGTGATACATGCATCAGGAGGAGATACATCGGTCTAGGTATCCAGCCCCTCTTGCATCCTGCCTAGCTCTGCACATGACTGGCCCAGCACAAGTCTCCTGGTGAAAGGAGTTCTGGGGATGGGGACAAGGGGCGAGGGGTCTCAGACACTTGGTACTTCTTTGTTTAATGCAAAAAGTTACTGAGAGCAGCATGGAGGTTCAGCATTTTCCCAGCAGCTTCTCTTGGCCTCTGGGTGCTAGCAAGAAAGTTCCCGTGACCAGGGAGGGCCTCCCCCAGCCCAGGCCTGGTCTTAGGGCCTCCAAGAATCTGAGCGCTCTGTCTGAAACACCGAGGTCCTCACTGGCTCCTTCTTTCCTCTGATCCTTCTGGAGAAACGGCAGATTGAATTCCATCATTCTCCCAGCGCCGCTGAGACTCACCCCAAGACCATTCAAGGGTCTCAGCTTCCCTCCACGTCTCCAGGCCCCCACCTCGCCTCCCAGGGCTCCCGCTGCAGCCTGACAGCCACCGTGGACCCCTCCTCATCAGGGTCCACCCCAGCCTCCTCCTCGGGCAACTCCTCCTTCCCCATGAAGCCGTCCCCATGAAGCCGTCCCCATGAGGCCTGGGGCTGAGTCACGCGCTTAGGTAGCACCAAGGCTCCCTTCCGTCAGAGCCCATTCCTCCGTCTGTTCAAACCCTCCTTGGGGGACAGGTAAGTGACCGGTTCCCCACCAGATGGTGAGAAGAGAGACAAAAGCAGGGTCTCCCTCCGTCAGCACCCTCCTTGGGGGCCCTGGAATAAATCAGTTAGAAGCAGCCATTTCCCACTTACTTTGGACAGACTCCACACAAAAAGGCGTATTTTCTTTTTTTTTTTTTTAACCTCTGTGGTTAGAAGCATCGAACTAACCATCTAACAGAGGGGTTAGGATATTTCGAGGCAGGTCTAAGTGACAGCCGCAAGAATCAATGCTCCCAGCCAGAGAGTAAGAAAAAAAAAATTAAAACAACTCAGTAGGTTCAGAATGGAGAACACATGTCCACCCATGGCTGATACATGTCAATGTATGGCAAAAACCACTACAATATTGTAAAGTAATTAGACTCCCGTTAAATAATTTTTTAAAAAAACAACTCAATAAAAGGCAAAATAACTCTCTTGATGGCTTAAGATTATCCTGTCAACACAGCATATCAAGATCCCCTCTGGACTCTGGTGGAGGTGAAGATGCTTTTTCATGCTGAAGCCAGTGGCTGCGCCCCCCTTTTTTTTTGAAAGTCAGTGGCCTTGTATTCTCATCTTAAGGACAAAGGCAACACGTGCCGTGCATCCTGGGTGGATCTCCACCTCCTGCGTCACCGTGTTTTGCCACTTCTGTGAGGGAGGGCAGGAACTGGCAGACTTTCCCTGCAGACCGAACAGTCCCTGTCATGATAACTCAGTTCTGCCATTGTAACACAAAAATAGCCTTAAACAAATGAGCAAATGAGCACAGTTGTGTTCCAATAAAACTTTATTTATAAAATCTGGTTGTGGGCCAGATGTGGGCCCTGACTATAGTTTTCTGATCTATACCCAAGACATTCTTACAATGATCTCCACCCTGTTGTTCGGTCACTCAGTGGTGTCCAATGCTCTGCTACCCCATGGATTGTAGCACACCAGGCCTCCCTCTCCATCACCAACTCCTGGAGTTTACTCAAACTCATGTCCATTGAGTCAGTGATGCCATCCAACCGTCTCATCCTGCATCCCCTTCTCCTCTTACCTTCAATCTTTCCCAGCATCAGGGTCTTTCCCAATGAGTCTGTCCTTTGCATCAGGTGGCCAAAGTATTAGAGCTTCAGCTTCAGCATCAGTCCTTCCAATGAATAATCAGGGTTGATTTCCTTTAGGATGGACTGGTTTGATCTCCAT